>JAUZNK010030902.1:0-18850 GCA_035046665.1 Euphysa ruthae
TATATATATGTGTAACATTAGAATCATTAGTTTCCTTAACTAAGCAATAAGAGAAAAAGAAAATCTCTGCAAATTTATATGAAATAATACAAGTTTATATCAATAAAAATTTTTTATTACAAAATGCCTATCACACCAAATATTACGTGTTTAAGAATATTAAGGTATCTCAAAGAAGTTTTCATTTTTTCAAGAAATATACAATAGTTTAATAATTGCTTATAGAATTGGCTATAAAAATAATGTTAACCAAATTTTAGCTTAGGTATCAAACAGGACAAGCTCAAAAAGAACTGAGGACAACACACTCAAGCAGATTGAGTTCATTCAACTTCTTTACAAGTTTTTAAATTATATTTACAGAACAAATATAAGAGTTTGTTTTCTGCCACAGCTAAATAACACAACTTTAAAAAAGTTGAGTGACCTGAATTTAAATGAATTAAAGGTAATTACAAAAATAGATAAAGCAGGAACAATGATACAAGGAAATTTATATCTGATTTTTTAATAAAAATTAAATATATTTAAAAGAAAATTACATAAATTGACATTTAAACATTGAACTGTGACAAATAAGATCAAATTTATAATTGCAAACTATCCTAGCAATGTATTGACTCAGAAATTACCACATTTCATAATCAAAAACTGTCTAAATTACATAAAGTAGTTAGTAATTTATTACTGCATTTACATACAAGAATGTGAAATAATAGAAAAGAATATTTTTTTTTTTTCGCAAATAAAATTTTAGTTTTTCCACAAAAAATGATAGTGATAGTGATTACACATGATATTATATACTTCTGTATGTTGCTTTTCTCCAGAAAATCCTGTAACTGTACCAACATCAAGTGCTATTTCTTCAATCTTTTTACCAGTTTCCAATTGATGAATACACAGCTTATTCTATGAAAAATAATTATTATAAAAGTTTTTTAAATCTATGCATGAAATAATGATATTTTTGTTGAAATGTAAAGTTTTAGCAAAATAAAAACAAAATTAAATTCATGTACTAAATTCAAACCATTTTTGAGTTAAATAAAACACATTTATTTTGGATGATGTTTGATAAACTGATAAGAACTGGACAAATATAATAAGTACTATAAATGTCACTTTTGGCCTAAAAACACATTTACATAGCTACATGTAAATTTTACTTTGACATCCTGTAGGTAACAGATTACAAGAATATTTTGGTTTACACATCCACTCCATTCCAAGACATCCTTTGAATCCTCAGCCACCAGTTCAACCCATTTATCCTGAAAAAACACACCAATACAATTTAAAGTCTTAAAGAAATTCTTTTTTTAACAAGTGTTAATGGTATTTTCCCGACTTTGAGGCATTTCAGTTTATGAAAAAGACAATAAACTATTCTGTGACAATTACAGACCTATTTCATTACTGCCAACCTTAAATAAATCTTTGAAAATATATTACACAAACTAAAATTTGTTTTCTAAATAAAAGTAACAGAATATATGACCTTCAATTTGGATTTAGGAATAAACATTTAACAAATCATGTTCTTATAAAAATAATTGAAATAATTCAAAAAATGACTGATAAAAAAGACATAGCATTTGATGTATTCACTAACATTCAAAAGGCTTTTGATGAATGCAGATAAGTTAAGTGAAGCATAAAATCTCACTAAAAAAATTTTAAAATTAGGGAGTAAGAGGTATAGCTAACAGACTCTTTCAAAACTATCTAAGTAATAGAAAACAATATGTATCAATCAATGGAAATTTATCCGTTAAATGTTTTGTTACACATTTCTCTTAAGGATCTATATTAGACCCTCTTCTGTTCTTAATTTTTATTAATTATTTAAACTTAACTCTAGCTTATGCTACAGTCAATCATTTTGCTGATGACTCTAACTTATATGTTAATAGTTCTCTAAAAAAAAGTAATAAACATATAAATTATGATTGGGATATACATGTGAATATTCTCAAGTCTAAATTGAATAGAGCTACTGGTATGCTGGCTAAAATACGTCACTATATATCTTTAGATTCTCTAAAAAATATATGCTATTCAATATTTCACTTACATCTTACCTGTGGATGTCAAATCTGGGAACAAATACCTAACCAGAGTTTGACTAGAACACAAAATAAAGCGATTCGTGATGTTTGCTTAAGGTTACACTGATAGCACCAATAAATTTTATCTAAGCTTAAAAATCCTTTGAGATAAAAACTATGTACATGTATAGTTTTACTAAATTTCCTTCTTGCACATCACCATCATAAAAACAACCAGCCAAATGCATTTGACATATTTACTTATGTAGATCATCATTGCAGTACTAGATCAGTAGATATGAAACAGTTAAAACTTTCCTCGAGTTAATACTACTAAAATTAGTAGTGTTAATTCAATTTGCTAACTTAAAATGCAGTAAAAACATGGAATAACCTTAAATCTAAAAAAAATCATCTTCGAAAAAATGAAAGAAACAAACTAAAAAACATAGTATACAACTTCATTCTAAATAAATAATAATAAGACAATACTTTAAAAACTAAGAGACCTCTGTGCAATTTTTCTTTTATTTTTTTTTTTTTAATTTTATATACGATTGTTATTATTATTATTTTTATTATTTATTGTCATTATCATTAGTAATATTAAAATTATTTTATATAGAAAACATGTGTTTATGTTTTGTGTGTCATGTCAATAAAGTGTGTGGCCACACACTTTACTGACATGTGTTTTGCTGTTAGTCACCTCCTCAATATTTCAATATTTTCTCAAAAAAAAATAGATTGCTGCTGTTGTTTTTTGTAAAAGACTAAGCATACACACTATGTTACCAAAACAATCTTTAAAAAAAATTGTCATTGCTAAATCAGACTAATCAGACTAATTTCGTATAGAATAAGGATTTCTTGTTTGTGGATGAAATGTTCGTTATGATTTACCACTCAACAAAACCAATCTACTGCAACTAAAACAGCTATTTATACAAAGCTGAAAAATAAGCAATTCTGAAGAAATTCTAAAGTGATCCTAGGTTTGCTTCAAGTTAAATTAAGATGACCATATAATGTTTGTTAACCAATTGTGCATTATTTATTTTTGAGCACACACCTCTAACAAGTTATTAAAGTGTCACTCTCGTAAGATGACAAGCAAAACATTCATATTTATTCTAAATAATAAAGTCCATAACTAAAAAACAAAAAAAAAAAAAAAAAAACTAGTGTCTATATCAACACAACATTTTATTTAAATATTCCATACCTTTAAACATAATTTCTAATCAAAAAACTTTTAAAAATTTTAGTTTGAATAGATATGACAATTAAAATGTCTAAATTGAGTCAATTTTTACCTATTTTTCATTTAACTCTTAACAAATAGTAACTAGGGCAATAAATTTTACCTAATTTGAAGAAAAAAAAAGAAAAAAATAAATGAAAAGAAACTAATAAGTGCCTAAATTAAGATATAATATTGATCAGTGTCCTATGGACATATTTGTTGGTGGTAAAACAGAAAAAAGCATAGTTTTCCAAAGGATGCAAGCTTAAAAACTTCTTAAATAATGGAAAAAAAAGTATTAGTGATAAAATATAAAAAATCACTAGTTAGAAAAGTCTAAAAATTAACATTTCAATTTTTATTGCTCTATTTCATGCCTGGCCATAAGTAAAAATGCAAGGGGCCCAGTGCACTAGGACTCAGATGGCAATATTTGTTATTTCACTTACATTTTGTTCTTTCATCATAATATGTATGTTTAAGAAAAGTGATTGTCAACAAACAACTAGATTATTTCAAACCTACAAAAAGCATGTATTTACCAAACCTGTTAAAATAATCACCCTTATTTTAGCAATAATTTATGAAAATGGAAGAAAATAATAATAAAAATTTAGCTTTTTGCAATTTTTTGGCAATTATTGAGCACAAAAGAAAAAATTCCATTAAGAATAACGGTTTCTTTTGTTCTTAACTGGAATAATTTTCTTTTTGAGATATTTTTTTTACTTCTGTTGCTGGCTATAACACTACCTTTATTCTGTTGTTATGAAAGTTAACCAGACGAGAGTGTTGATTTACAAAAAGTGCAATTCATTCCGTATGCAAATTATAATGCTACCAGTGTATCATAAAAATTACTAAATCTAAGTGTTTTCAACTAATTTTTTCAACTAGGAAATATGACATTGTTATGAGCAACTCTTGATATTCTCATATATGCTATTTATACTTTTACATAAAAAGATGGCAATATAAAAAAATATTACAAAGAAAATAAAATCAAATCAAAACAGATCCATCATTAACTACAAAAAGAAAAAAATTTTGAAAATTTTTACAATTGACTTTAAATTATTTGATGAGAAACCTAAGAATAAGTTTTTTCAAAATCATACCCGTGAAATAGATGAGAATGAATGCTCTGAAAATAAATTTCTAAGAAACTTATTGAAAAGTCAAGACTCACCAACCATTTGAGAACTCTCCCTACCAAATGAAAATTACACTGTTGCACTCAGCTTTCTTATATGAATGTATTTTTATCATTTATACATGTATAATATAGATAATTAGAGAAAACTGCATAATCATTAGGAGAAAATTCCAGCATTTTGAATCCTCAATTAATACCTATTATTGCAAAGGGTTACCTAAAGAAATTAATTTAATTATATTGCAAAAATTTGATAATAAAAATTCTCAGAAGGACATAAAAAAAATTATCAAAACTTTCAACAATACAAGTCAAGAAATTTACATTAACTGCGACTGACGTAAATTTCTGTATTTCTGATGTGATAAACAACAGACCACAAATGCTTCACTCTAGTGATTTTAGTTATTTTATGTAGTAGTTGTTTACAGAAGTTATGGTCCTCATAATAAACTTTCATTGTTTCAGAATATAGCGTGGTTAAACTTGTGAATGACTTAGCAAAGTTTTCTATAATTTTCAAAATTTTCCTACAATTTCTGAGAACTCTAACTGAAAATAACTATTACAGTTAAGTGGTTAAGAAAATTTTAAACTGAAATCATATATGAGCAAACACCTAAACAAAATCAGTTAATGTTTTATTCTAGCATTATTCTAGCACTTGAATAATTTTACCAAACTCAAAAATCGCTTTAGCAATAAAAAATTCACTGAAAAAGAAAAGTAAAAATTTACTGGATAAAATTTCAAACTTTGTTAGGCTTAAGTTATATGAAATGGTAGATAATGAAAAAATTATTCAAATTATTATTTTTATAGTTATTTAACTATTTATTACAAAACATTAGCATAGTTAAAATTATTCCAAAAAAATAAAAAAAATCCCTTTTTTAAAAATTTACCCTCTTTTAAAACCAGATAAATTGACTATTATATAACCGTTAACTATTTTGAACGAATAGAACATTAGAAATATTTAGAAATATTATCTTTTTAATCTTATACTAAACTTATCTTTTTAATCTCATACTAAACTTAATCAGAACTGGAATTTCTTGAAACATTTATCACCATTATTTTCAGTTTAACTTCAATTATGATGGCATGGATTGGCATGGATTGGAGAGGTATTTAAGACAGTGTGGCTTAGTGGTAGCACATTTTCCAATAATATTTCATTGTAATGTCACCTGTTCAAATTCACTCAAGAGCAAAAACAAAAAAATTTCGTTAGCAAATGTTGCTGCAGCATAAATGGGAGCTTTAAACTGAGCTACTACCCGATTCGAAGATAAGATCATTCAGATCTTCTTCCAAATTTAAAAAAGTTCATAATCGAACACAATCAAAGACAGACTTTCAAGCTATTCTTTAGCTAGTTCACTATTTAAATTTTTTCTTTATGGTCACTTCTAACTACTTCACCCCAGGTCTTCCTTTCGCAAAATTTCTTCCTATTTCAATGTTCCTACATCTAATTACCACCCATCCAATTAATATCCATGTTTTTCCTCACCAGTTGACCATATCATTGCAACATCCTTTGCAGCATAAATTCTTTTTAACCACGCACAAACAATTATGTCACTAAAAACACTAATAGACACATGCTGTCAATCAAATTAACCCTAAAAAATCTATTTTATCATAATAAAATGACTTCATTCTAATGCATTTAAATTATTTTATTTCACTGGGCATGTGGGCTAGCTCACATAAATCATAAAACTTTGTCCACAGGCTTGATAAAGTCTATTTTGGAAACTAAAGGCAGCTCTGTAAGTACTATATTGTTTATTTACCCAATATTAACAAAACCGAAAATACACAGACCTATCTGGGTATTTAATCAAATGCCTTGACTAGGTTTGCAAATACAAAGTCAAATTCTTCTTTTTATCCAGATACTTCTGTAACTACTGTAGAATGAAGATGACATCTGTAGTTCAACGACCTGGCTTGAAACTAAATTGCATCTAATCTATGCTAAACTTTTATCTGACAAATCTACCAGACTTATGGTTTAGACAAACTCAAATCAGATTAAATAGCTGTCTCTCTAGTTATATATTTGTTACTAAAATCATATTCAATGCTGTGCTAAACTCAATAATGCTTTCTCTTGACTTAGTTTTATCTCCATAACCACAAAATTTGTAGATTTCTACATATCTACCATTATTTCTAACATAGTTGGTAAATACAAAATTAAAAAAAAAAAAAGCAACAAAAACAAGACCATATTCATAATGATTTTCACACAGACGTTTAGAAGCTCAAATCAAGCTGCTTGAATTCAGTTAATTTAAAAATAAGTTAAGTAAGAAAACCATACAGGTAATACAAACTAAAACAATGGATTAAAGTCTTGTGTAAGGAAAAACAGGATATTTAAACCTAGTACTGTAAAAATTTAGACAAGTGGTCAAGTGGGTGGTTAAAAAGGCCCTCTATGGTCGTCTAGCCTCATATAAAGTTTTAAAAAGACTAGATAAAGAGATTTTAAGAAAATTTCAAATGCAACTATTTCAAACGACCATAATTGGTCCCAATAACAAAAAGTGGCAGTTTTGTTCAGGTAGTCAAAATGAGTCAAAAGATGCCATAATTATTCCTCTAACTTAATTTAAATTTTCAAAAAAATTCAAAAATGCTGATTTCAGATATAAAATGACATTTTGGGGGAAATTTGAACTCAGCACGAGTTTTTAAAATTTTAAATCTTCACCTTTTACTCATCACCTAAAGAGTTCACCAAAACTTCAAGAAAACCTAATGATTAGTTAATAAGAAAAAGCAGTCCTGATGGAAGAATGAGCTTATGCATAAACAGGAATATTTTACTCTGTAGGATTTGCCTAGAGATCAATAACAAAGAGCTGAGAGAAATATTTTACAGACAATAAACTGTGCTTTAAATCAAATTTTTTGAAAGTTTACCTGTTGAAAATCATTCACATCAATATTTATAAGCTTATATCTTGGAGCATTCAAGTTTGTTCGGAATGTCACAACTGAACTCGTGTTCGTGATGTACTAAATAAATAAATTTGGTTAAAAACTTGAATAAATACTAAATTTTCAAACAATGCGAAGGTCTAAACTGCTTTATTTAAAGCTATATTTTCAAGCAACCTAAGTTGACATCTAACTTCATGCACAAATTCAAGAAAAAATAATAATGAGTGGATTCAGTAAAAAATCAAACAATATAGAATTTAGCTCTACTTATACCTTAAATCAGACAAATGAAAATTTCATGTCATGTCATTTAACACTTAATTTACTGCAAAAAATTGGAAAAATAATTTACGTGGATCTCAAAAAACATATGAAAACAATGATTTTTGCCTCATTTAGATAAATCATAGCATGAAAGAGAATTTTTCAGAAAACTTGAAACAGGTTCAAGGTGTTAATTAGCCTCTATTTAGACTGTTATATGGACAATTCCCAAGCAAGGGACTTTCACAACTGCCAAGAATACGAAAGAAAAAAAAACATTAAAAATTACGTTTACACAATTATCCTATCTTTTCAAGATGTACATAAAAATAATCCTAACTAACTTTCTTTTATTACGTCTTTTTTGTCTCCTATTCTGTTTAGTTTTTTTACCTCATTTCTCAGAAATAAATAAAACAAAGAAGACTATTCAAAAATTTAAAAATTTTAAAAACAGCAATATTAAAAAAACGTCAGTGAACATGTCTTCTTCTCACAACTCAAAATAATATTGCAAACCTTTAAAAACAAAAAGAAAATCAAAATCTTTATATAAATTCATTGACAAAAAAACGTAGCCAAGAAAACGAAGAAATCGTAATTATTTCCAGTCAATCTATCTTCATTTAGGCCAACCATAGTTATGTGCGATTGTTACATTATTGCTGTGTTTTTATATCGTATAATAAAAGTTTATTGATGTATCTCTGTTTTCATTATATTATATAAATGTGATGTATATTTTCTTCGCATTCTCTCGTTCTTGAACACAGTAAATTAATAACTGAACTTCAAAGCAAATAATATTTATTGTTTAACCCTCGCCATTCTGTTAAAAGCATTCTAATCTAAACATGTCCAGTATATTGTCTGTATTTAGATAGTTAACACTCTTCATCATTGAACTTTTCATATTTCTTCTACTTTTTTTGTCTTGTGTTTTGTATCAGTAGCAAATATACGTTGCATATTTTCAGATTTATTCTAATTATGTGATATCAAAGTGTAAGTTCCTATGGTTATATGGAATTATAGTTTATAATTTTTGACATTACACAAAAAAATAAAATTAATTTTTTCAACCTTCAAACAGCTATGTAAAACTAGAAGAGTTAAGCTTTCTAATGTTTAATGTGTATTATTTTAACTATTTTAAAGGCAATCAAAAGTGATGACGAATCAAAAATTCAAAAATACGACAATAAAGAAGTGGCTATAGTTGAAAACATACTTGGTAAAAAAAAAAAAAAGCCTAAGTTGTTGAACCCAGAAAAGTGGAAGTTGCCAATCTAAGAAAAATAAGGGAAAAACATGAAGCATAATTTCCTAAAGTGACATCTTGGTTCTCACAAGAAAGTACTGGGCACATACACAGAATTTCCAGACAGTGGTTCAGCTCATCAGCGAGTGTGGTGATAAGAAAATCCAAACCCATTTGCTCACTGTGCCAAAAAATGCAAATTTCTTATCATTGCTATTTGTGTACAAGCATGTTCAAAAAATGAAAGAGTACCTGAAGCTACCTTTGCTGGCATCACTACGTAGTGGGCAATTTACCTTCTGTAGTGATGAAACTCAAGATGTCTGCTCCACTGAACAGTTGGCCATTATGCAATATTCGGGCAAGATGGGACCATCGGTGAGCACTTTATTGATATTTTACCAATAAGAAAACTGGTTGGTACACCACTGAGCGCAGAAAACATCATGAAAGTGCTGTTTGACTTCTTTCAAATTATTCTAGTTTTTCCTGTACGGACAGCACCAATGTTAATTCTGGGGAGAAAGGTGGATTAAAACGTCTTTTGAAACACGCTATTTCCAGTCTGGATCGGATGTGGAAACCATAAGCACGCCCTTTGTTTCAAACATTTGCCTGGAGCCTTTTCTGTAATAAGTGATGCTGATTCAACGTTATTGGGTATTTAAAAATTTTTCTATTATCGCCCACTAGCTCTCAATTTCCTCCAAGAAATCTTCTATGAAGAACATACCGTAACATCAGTATATCCAAGTGTTACAAGATGGACAAGCTAAAACAAATTGATTCGGAACAAACTGCCATGCTTCCCCTGCTGCTAACATTCACAACAAAGGCACATTCACATGGAAAGTGTTTAAAATTTGTATCTGCATTCAAAGTTGAAATCGATGGTGCATTTGATCAACCTGAGTTTTGGCAGAGGAGGAGCATTATTTGTACGGTGTTGAGGAGATTGATGTTCTTGCAGAGTATTATGGTAGATAAAGAAGGTGTGTACAAGGGAGCAAGATCTTTTCAGAAAGCTGATTTCAATGTGGATGTTACAATGGCAGAATGGGCTGGATTTAAGTCGATCGTGCTTAAAAATTGTAAGAGCTACAGAGAAAGAAAGTATCGACCTGAAAATTATAAAAACAAAGGATCAGGAAGAAATCAAAACGCTCCATAAAACATGCCTCAATTACACACATAAAAAGTTATGGGCGAATTTATTCATGATGAGGTTATGGAAGAAATTTATCCAAACTGTTTAAAGTTATTGCGTCTTTTAATGACTTTTCTACTCAGTGCTACTTGCGTTGAATGTCTTTTTTCAAGAATGAAACTTCTGAAGACTTGTCTGTGCAACCAACTTAAGCAAGAAACACTTGAAGCTCCGCTACGTATCGCCACTGAAACACCAAAAGAAGGATTTTCAGATGTTTTATTTGAAAATTTTGTGGATCAACTGAAAAGCAAGAATCTAATTTCTTATTAACTATTTTCGTTAGTGCTTTGTTTTTCTTTAATAAGAAGAATTGTGATCCGATGTTTATTATTGAAAATTTAAAGAAAGAGTTAAAATACATATTCTGCCATAAGACTTAATTTACAATCCAAAAATCATCATACATGTGGTTTGCATAATGATGTAACTTATTTATATGCGTTTAAGCAATATATTTGGATGTTTTTGCAAAGAAAATAATTTCGACTTGACAGATGTCTGTGTTTTGCGAATTTAAAGGGAGAAGAGGGCCTGAAATTTGATGTAAAAAGTGTACTTGACACAAGTTTTATTTACTTTGAAATTATAAAACTATTGAAATTATATACCCAATTAAAAAACCTAAAAGATAAAAAAATTAGGTTAAGCTATCATTTCAATACTTGTAGTGTCGCTTATTGCCACATAACGTAATTTTATTGATGTTTCGAAGCAAGAAAAATATTAAAAATTGCTTGTTAGAGGTGATCTGGAGAAACGTTAAACTGAAAAATTTCTCAGTGCAGCCCAACCATGGGTTGCGCTGGGTAGACAGGAGTAGAAGCGAAAAGAAGGAGGGGCAGGGGACGAGGGGAAGAAGTGGAAGAGAATAGGAGGAAAGAAAGGAAAGAAAAGGGTGAATAGTTCCGCAATTGAAGAAAATGGCTATAACAATGGTATCCTGGCTTACACCCTGAGGTTATTCATTTTTTTTTTCACATATAACTTAATGCAACTACAAAAATATATAACTATTTCTGCCTCTTTTCAAGCTAACCAAAAATTTTCTAAAATTTCACTCAGTGGTCTATTTTTGCCTCCTTTACCCACAAAATCAGGCAAACAGGAATTTTTTTTTTCAAAATTCATGTGATTTGCCTTGTTAACCCTTGAATTAATGGAGAAAATTAGAAATAATGAATAGATCACAAGAAAAAGATTAAATTGATGATTTTTTCCTTACTTACTCAGATTAAAGCAAGAATAAATCTGAAACAAGCATTTATATCTAATTTTTCACATCTAACTTTACGGAAATAATCAAAAAATGTTAATGAGCAGATTCAGAAAAAAATCAAAAAATACAAATTTTTGGTATATTTTTACTTCGATTACTCCAAAACCAGTTTACAAGAATTCTTTTTTTTTTCAAACTCCGGATCTGTCATGTCATTTGGCTTATCAGTCCTTAAATCTTCAAAAAAAAAATAGAAATAAAACTAACAAACTGATATTGAAATCTAACATGGATGAACTCACAGACTAACAGCATGACAAACAGCAATGAATTCATAGGACTTCGCAATATGGATCCAAAAATGGGTAGAAATTGACAATAATAGCTTAAAAAACCAAAAGAATAAATTTTGACACACAAAAGGTTAAAATTTGAGTAGAAATTATTCTAATAAAAAAACTAAATTAAAATTGTAGACAACATCCTAACTGTTTTATTTCTCTCAAAAATCCATATTCAAACAAATGTTTATAAAGTTTGCTTACTCTAAAATTTTCATAAAAACACAAATATTAAGCTATTTTGGCATTTCGAACACAATAACAAAACAACCCTGCCCTAAAAATTTCAATAAAATTCTCAAATAAACAATTTTGGTGGTAAATTCTCAACACACTGTATATTTTTTAACACAATGATAAAAAAATACCTCATAAGCAGCTTCAAATTCATCAACGATCTTTATGTAATTTAATTTCCCTATGGAAAAAAAAAATCTGAATATCACAAACCAATGGGACATAGATTATATTTTCAGCACCAAATTTTTTCACTCCAGTTAATATTACCAAAAGAAAATATTCCTCTTCACCTACAAACTCTTTTGGAAAACAGCTATGTTAGTAGTTAAATTTTGATGAAATCAAAACAAAAACAAAAAAATGTTGTTTTAGGCCTAAAAAATAACCGTACTTGGATATATATATCTTAAGGTCCATTAACAAAAAAAGCGGAATCTAAAACAGTGCTGTAGCATCATGATTTTATGATTCCTTGAAAATTTTAGAAACAGATAATGAACAGTTTTTGAGTTGAATATGGATGAACAGACAGACAGACGGACAGACAGACATGAGTGAATACTTTGCCAGGAGCCAATATAGCAATGATTTATTTCTCCATCTTTTCAGTCTTAGACAGATAACAATTATTAAAGGTTTATTTGATGAGTTAAATCAATAGGAAAATATGTCCTCCACATTAAAAATTAAAAATAAATCAAATATTTACCTGAAATTAAAAATCTTCTAATTTTGCAAATAACAAAATAATTTTCTTCATATTGAATGTGAGGTTTATGAAAAATTAGCTGCTTATTTGAGGATGGGTTAGATAGAAGGAGGAAATTTCAATAGCACATAAAGCTACTCCTTGTATTAATGATTATATCTCACCTGTAATGGTATAATTAATAGTTTGTAAATCAAAGTAGTACAGTCTATTAATAGGGTCGCAACCTTCAGATATCATAAAAAATACATAACGACCATCATCACTGATAACTGCATGACTAAAAAGTAATAAAAAATTTAATACTGGAATTTTTCATCTAAATAAATTAAGATTAAAACTTATTCCCAAAATTGCAATTTAACGTCCTTTTATGTCTGGCTTATCAAAGGGGAATAATTCAAATTTAGGAAATAATTTTTTTGGGTTTTAAAATTGGTATTTTTGAGCTAAAAAAGGTCCCAGGAAATTAAGCAATAAGATTTTATATTTAAACTTTAATTCGTAAAAAAAAATATTTGAAAGAATTCCACTGTTAAAATCATCATTTATAAGATAAGTCGAAAGTAAATGATGAGTTAAAAAAAAATTCTTAGACTTTGATCTGAGATATCAAAAAAAAAAGGACTCTGAAATTTTCTTGCAAAGAGGTGTTTGAAGAACCATTAAATAAGGATAGAAAGATGCAAGATTGTCTTAATTAGTGCAAAATAAGGAAAAACAGTTTTGGAGTATATTTTAACACTATTACAAAGATTTAATTTTCGAATCAAATTTTTCTAATATGAAGAACACTGCTCAATTATTGCGTGAAAAATTCCTTAATGCTGTTGTTAAAACTCTAATAAAATATAGATACAATGCCTTTTTCAGGATGTAAATTTTCATCTATCTAGAATTAACAAATACTAAAAAGCTAGGACAATTCCTTCAGTAGTGGAAAGAGTTACCATAGAAAAAAAAAACTTGATGAATCCAAATTTCTGTTTTGCTAGTTACTGGTCAATGAATACCGTATGTTCTCTAAACAACCTCAATCACCATATAATTTTGCATAATGAAAAGAATTTCCTTGTAAAAAAAACAACTTACGGATAACAGATTCTCGGAACACTCTTTAACAATGAAGAGAAGACTTAAAAGAGCTGACGTTAAAAATAACCATCATAAAATTTCAATAACTGGTAATATTAATAAATTATTAGAAATATTTTCTCTACAGTTAAAAAAAAAAAAAAAAGAAAAAAAAAATAAGTAAACAAGGAAAATTAAATTCTCGGAACCTAATTAGAATCCAGGCCACTTTTAGATTGATGGTTACCATGCATGATATAAAAAATTTCAACATATATATATATATATATATTTTGAAACTTTATTTTATATATATATATATAAACATGATAGTTGGATAATTGCTTATCTATAATTGTTGCTAAGACATTTATTATTTAAAGTGGCGAAACCTTTACTTTGGAAATTAGTTTCAAAAAATTCAAAAGATTAGCGTCTTTTAAACATAACATATTGGCTTCGAAAGATGGTTCAATTAAGCAATTGTTTTTCATAACACAAACAAAAGACGTGTTGAGGGAATAAACATGAGAAATCACCAGTTCTACTCTTATGAATGTGTTGGTTCAACCTTGATTTGAAATCAAACACTTTATCGCCAATAGTTTTACCAATGTATGCAATTTGATGTTTGCAAATATTACATTTTAAGTAGTATACTGTGTTTATTGATCGACCAGTGATATGGGAACGGACTTCCCATACTATTACATTTAAAAATACCATTTCCTATAATAGGGAAAGCGGAACAAAATTTGGCTTTCTTTAAATGATGTAATAAGTTTTTCAGTTGTCTTTGACAAAGAACAATATCGCTATTATTGTAGACTTTTTTTAAATGTTCTGTCTGGACATTTTGAATTTTAGTGCAAATACTTATAACCAATCATTTACTTCCATTGTTTTTATGGAAAGTGGTTATAAACGATAACCAATCATTTACTTTCATTGTTTTTATGGAAAGTGGTTACAAAAGGTAAATTGTTGAATTTGCCTTGAAAAGGAGCAGGTCCTTGAAGTTTAGCATTCTGGAAAGCCAGATCTATAAAGATGTCAGGATAAAGACAGTTTTTAAGTCATACTTAAAAATATTTTAAAATATATATTATATATTTTAAAAAGTGTATGTGATTGTTAGAATTTACATAAAATAATCAAACTGAATATATATTTTTGCCATTGCAAAAGACCTTCAAATTTTATCTCAAAACAACAAACAGCAACATAGCTTAATCTAAAAACTCTTTGATATTTCATTATTTAAAAATAATTGAAAAAAACTCACCTCATCCATTTTGGATTTTCAAGATGTTCGACAATAAGTAAATCACTTTCTTGAGGTGTACCAATGAAATGATAATATAACTGAAAAAAATAATATATACGCTCTGTAACAAATCACTTTATTTAGGTTCTCCAATAGAAAAAGATATTAATTTGTTGATTAAACAGACTATTGAATTCTATTAAATAGATATGCAGTACTTTTCAAATTTTAAACAACAAAAGACAATAACTTTTTTTATATCACTTTTTAAACAAAAATCTGATTAGTGATTGTAAAAAGCATAAATAGATTTGGTATGTCTTAAAGGGAACAAAAACTCTGTTTAGAAAGAAACATTAGTATATGTATTCAATTATAAAGATAAATATCAAATTATACCCGCCTTCCCAAAAAATACATAAAAAGATTCTAATTTACCCTAGTTTTTAGGACTTCTTATGAATAAATATTGGTTATATTTATTTATTTATTTATAACAAATATTTATACAAGATAAAAAATTTTACTATACAGCTGTTATCAATGGGCCCCCAGCTTTTTAATGTGTCTTCCAACTATTTGTCTTCTTACTATTTGACTTCTTATCATTTTGTCGTCCGGCAGTTTGTCTTCTAATATTTTAACATTCCCTTTGTTTGACTTTCCAATTGTTTTGATTTTCAATAATTTGTATTCCAATACTTTTGTCTTCCAATACCTTGTTTCTTTTCAAAATTTGTCTTCAAATACTTTTGTCTTCCAACAGTTAATCTTCCAATACTTTTTTCTTTCGACAGTTTGTCTTCTTACTGTTTGTCTTGTAATCATTTTGCCATTAAAACAAATATCTAAGTTGTTTTTTTGTAAGAACCTGTGAATTTTATTTGTCAGTCTCTTTTTTGGAAAACCGGTGTCACATACATATTTTACCTACCATTTGTTTGACCTTCCAATAGTTTTATTTTCTCTAACTGATTTTATTAAGTGGAATTCATATATAACTACTGTCCTAGAGTTTACTCAAATAAGAGCCTAACTTTTTTGGTAAGTATAAAAGGCAATTTTTAATGAGATGTATATAATCCTGATTTAAAAAAAAAGAAATTAAAACAATTTATCTTCCTAAATGGAATGGATTTTTGATTAAATTAATTAGTTTTTATGATTTCCGTAATTCGTCAAATGTATGAATCAATCAAAACTTTATTTTATCGAAACATTTGTTATCAATATGTTTTCTATGCATAACATATGTGTCCTATGCATAACATATGTCTCCTATGCAAAACATATGTGTCCTATGCATAACATATGTGTTCTATGCATAACACATGTAAATTATAAAAGCTACATTAAAACATAAATTATAAAACATTAGTAGATTAAAAGGAGGAAGCAGACAACACATTCTGGCAAAAATTTGATTACAGGGAGAGTGATCTACCAAGAGTTCCTGGGATCTACACTAGAAAATGTAAACACTTTGTGTATCAAAAAACACAATCTTAAGTTTTATTGAAAAAGTCAATGAAAATACTGGATCTATATCAAAAGTAATAAAACTGCATGGAAGAGAAATGAGAAAATGGACAGAAATTTATGTCATGAGAGTTAGCGAGTGAGAACGTTATAATGGCTGAGACAATATTTCCAGAAAGGTCCACTTGGCGAATCTTGGAGTACTTAGAACACCCATTTACACCAACATAATTTACTAAATGAGACGACGTGACTAAATTGAGCTAGCGTTGCATTACGCAATGAGTTTTTCTCAGAAACTCAGAGACAACATGGAAAGTAAATTTTCGCCAGAGGTGGGAGTCGAGCTCATGAACTTTCATTCTGTAGTCAAACGTCCTACCACTGTGCCAACTCCAAATTAACCATAATTATAGTTTATAATTTAGTTATTCAGTTCATAACATTGCGGAAGAGAGAAGCACTGGTTTTTTTTTTACAACGAAAAATATTTTTCATAATATCCAGAAAAATGATTCATGATAAAGCAAGAGCTTCAAAAAGAAACATTTAGATTGTTTCAATCAAACAAAAAAATTAAAATTTTGAAGCTAAAAATGAATGGCAATCATCTAAGATAAAGGGCACAATGAAAAGAAGATTTAATCTGAAATCAACAAAAAAAATGGAAAATCTAAAGTTCACACAGAAACAAGCATATCTAGATCTATTAATATAAGAGTAATTCCACATCAACTCAACAAATATTTTGAAATTTTTTAACCATACATCTTCAAGTTTGTTTATTTTTGGACCATTGAAAGAACCTAGTGAGATAGGACATCTAACAAATTTAAACTCCCAATTCCAAGCAGAACTTAAGATATTGCAATTTTAAGAACAACCTGGTTTCCCATTTGGAACCCGGTTTCTGCGTTAATTCATAATTTAATGAAATCACAAGCTTTTGAGGTCCAAAAATAACAAAATTATGTGTTTTTAATCGGATATATACAGACAAATTAGTATACAGAGAAATCCATTTTCAAAAATACAGCTGAAGATCTCTTAACTAGATAAAAACATCACATTATTCACTTAGTTTGTATCAATACCTTGACCAGCCTGGGTGTATTAAATCCTTGAATAGATGACTTAATGTTGTAGTGGGTTAGACGATATCTCTGAAATCTGAAGCTGCAGAAACCTCTAACCTTTGTGCCTTGCCAAGGTTTTACAGAGTAAGGAATATAAGTTGTATAAGGCTTGTATTTTGATGTAAATTTATTTCAATATTAGGATTGGAGATATGAAAATATAAAGTGAGACATTTTACAACATTATAATTAAATTCAGTACCCTCAAAAATCCAAATTTGGCCTGAAAGTGAGTTTTTGATTTTTCAACAACTCTATTTTTGGTTCTCCTGAAATTTTGCATGATTTAAGAATTATTTCTGTTTTTTTTCTTTTTGTGTTTCTGCTGTTTTGAAAATTTTAACTGGTCCAGTTTCCAGTTCTATATTTTTCGTCTTCTTAAAATTATAAAAAGATAAAGTAAATTAAAAAATAGAATCACAATACCATTCGTAAATACTGTTACCATTATTTATTTTGCCATGAAATATGAATTATATCCTCCAAAATTGCCTGAGTATGCTTTTTAGTCTATTGAACACCTCATTTTACCTGGAAGTCTAACTCACAGTGGTATTTCCTATTGTTATTTGATTATGCTAAGTCAAACTGATTTCAGCCTTCACAAAACGAATTAATCCCTTTCTTCTCAGTTTATTTTTTTTTTTTTTTGAATTACTTACAGGGTTAGCTTGATAAGACCATAACTCCCAGAAGTATATTAAGGAGCAAAAACATCATTTACCCATTATAACATTAAGTCATTCATTCAAGGATTGAATACACCCAGGCTGATCAAGGTATTGATAAAAAGTGAATAATGTGATGGTCTTATACAATTGAGCTGTTTTTTTGAAAATGAATCTCTCTGTACACTAAATCATTTTCCTATCTTGATTCGGAAATCGTTTCAATAAATTTTTTTCTTTCACCTTTTCTTGTGAAGCCTCATAAAAGTTAATGCTTGATTTGAAGAATGCTATAGAGAAAATTGTGGTCTGAGTGTCCACCTGAACCACTTTTCAAAAAAACTGAATTTCAGTCAGATCAAAGTTAGTCAGCTTTAAAAGAAAGTTTAAAAAGTTTTGCGTTTTTGAAATATTAAATAAGTAATGTAATCTTTACAAATAATCACAATATATGGTTAAAAGCACCTAAAAGGATTGTTTTTTTTTTCTAAAATACAGAATTCGTAACTTTCTCCATTAACTTGATAAAATCGTTATTTTATATTATTGCTTTTTGCTTAAGTGCAAT
>JAUZNK010030913.1:0-18845 GCA_035046665.1 Euphysa ruthae
GTTAACACGAAAAATTCTCTATAGTAAGGTAGTTTTTTTTTTTTTTTTTTTTTTTTATATATTTTTTTTTTTGTGCTGACTCAGCAGATTTTTGAGCCAAAATTCAGGACTAAATTAGTGCCTATTTTTTTGTATTTTGTCTTGCCTTCCCATTTTCTTTATTAATAATATTTGAATAGTAGAGAATAATTAAATCAAGTTAATACCTACACAATATAAACCAAATCAAAATTAATTTTAATACTGTCCACAGGGAATTTTTATTTAAAAACAATACTTTTATTTCAATCTGTATACAATATACCATATAATCAAATTTTTTTTTTAACTATTCTTGAGGAGAGATATTTTGAAACTTTGAAATTAATTAATCCTAAAAATTGAATGCAGCCATTTCATCAATTAGAACTTAAGAGAAAATTAAATATTTATTTTCAAAAATATTATTTTATATTAGTATTTTCCGTTTTTAATAGAGCAAGTTGGCATAGCAGAACTTCGTCATTTTGTGTACAAATCAAGAAGCACTGCCCAGTTTACATCTCCAGATATAGGCCATCCATATACTTCACAAATTGAGCAAGAGAGGTTTGTCACTATTAATATGTATTTGCTGTTTGCTTGCCAAGATTTAGCTAATTGGTGCATATTTTGAAATGTGGCAACCTTAAAATTAAAAAACTATATATAAAAAAATATTACCTGTTATTATTATTGTTAGAAACAGAAGTGAATTTATTTTTTGTTTTATGATTTATGTATTTCAAGGTAAAATATAGTAAATATATCATTTATGTAAACTATTCGACCAGAAAATATCAGATAAATGGAAAAGTGATAATGCGCTGGATCTGAACCTACCCAGATATTATTATTTGGTTGTAAAAAAACATTCTTGGAATTCATTAGTTTGTATGTATTTAAAGGACCATTGACCCGTATTACCAGATACTGATCTAGAAGTTATGATTTTCAATATTTCTCATAAAAAAGTTTCTAAATATTTTGGCATAATTTTAAAATTTTATTGGTCGTTAAATTGAAAAGTAATTTCTAGGCTTTTAGGTTTTCTTTTTGTTTGTACACATATTCTATAGCTGGTCAGGGTTGTAATGCATGTGTCGAACCAAATTGATTCAGGCTTATCTTTACTATAAATGCACATGCATATACCCAATTGGGGTAAAAGAATTTATTTTTTCTATATTTTGTACATATTCATATGTATGCTCCACATTTAATGCCTTGATACTTTCTAATGACCTACTTGACATTAGATTTATTCTCGCAAAAACCTGGTTCAAATTTCACTAAAAATTTATTTTGCCTTCAGTGGGCCCACATCTTTTATCCTAGCGGAGATGCATATGCATCTACATGAATCCCTTGCACTATGACAAATCATATCAACCAAAAGTTTGGAAACAATTTGTAGATAATGTATTTAAAATCATGAAATGCTCTTATTTACAACCCTTTTTCAAAATATTAAGTTCACAATCGAAAATGATTTCAACAACTCAATTGCATTTCTCAACAAAATCATGTCATGTCAGCAAATCACTTTCAAGTTTATCGCAAACCTACACACACTTATAAATTTCTCAATCCAGTTTAAACCACTTTAAAATTGTAAAAGAAGCAACTAATTATTTTCTCATGCTAAAGACATTGTTACTAAACTTGAAATTGAATATCAACAGCTACTTTCATTACTTCTAGCTAGTAAGTTTTGAAAATCCAAGAACAACTGACGCAAAACAGATTCAATCAGCACAAAACTCCTTTACATTCCACTTCTTTATGAAATTTTAAACCATATTCTACACCGTCATAATATTCCTGTTTCGTACACTGCAAATTAGTGCGCAGCCAAAAAAGCCAACACTAACAACGAAATATCACATTGTTGCTGGATGATACCTTCAACTGGGAAAAAAAATCTATCCGCGAAAGCAAAACGAGACTCATCTCATGTAAAATTAAAGAATTTATAAGCTCTATTTCTTACCCACCCTCTTCAGTCTATCATATTTATATTTAACTAATGGATCTTTCCATGTCAAATCGGTTACATAGTGATGTCACCTTAAAGATTTTTTTTTGTTCCTTTTACCTCTTGAAATTAAGGTATCAAACATAACTTTTAAAGCATGAAACCCTACTGCATTTTATGGCTCTTTCATTTATAATGCTTCAGAAAACAACATTAAACAAGGTTCGATCAACATTAAAGCCAAACTTTATTATGGGAATAACTTTGCTAAGAGCAAGCAGTTTTCATGATTTTATTCTAATTTACAAAGGTACAATTTATGTTAAAAAAATAAGTCAGCAAACATGTCCAGAAATTCAACTTCATGCAGATACCAAATGAATTGGTTGTTCCACAGGGGTTGTTTATAATCACATGGATTACATAGCTTGCAAATATGATAACGTTTGGTTCGGTTCTCGGCCCACTAGAGAAGACATTTTTGGGTGTCATCAAATCATGTTTTATGTCTAATTGATCCACCATCTACAACAAATGGTCGTGTTTACAAAACTTCTGAAAATTGACTTAACAAATGTTACCAAACAAAGTAATCAAAGTTTATAAACAAAAGTAGATTGATCAATTTACATGTATTTATGTTGTTTAGGACATTTTATTAGTGATCTTTTAACTCCTCTTGTAAAAGTCTGTCTAAGTACCAAATTTCAGCTTGATACCTTATTCTGTTCATTCAATTTTGCTATTTAATAAAAGGGCTGGTCTAAAAAATATGCCACAAAAAATGCTGATTTAGCATAAATTAGCCAAAATTAAAATGCAAATACCTTGAGAACCATCATTAGTTAAGTACTCAAATTTTCAGGATTTTAATATTTTCATAAAATCCCTTTATTATAAAAACATAGCAACGCAGCAAAATAAAAACGTTATCTAGTTGATTTGACATGAAATGACCCTAACCCATACTTGCAAAATTTTGAGCTTACGACTAAATTTTATAATCATGGATTTCATTTCCAATTTTGTAATTTGTAATTTGCCTTAAGAGCAGGTTTTCTGTCAAAGCATCACCAAAATAAATATTTTGTCTCAAGTCATGATTTTTTACTTTCCTTAGATAACATTACGTAAAAATTACTAGGAAATATGTAGTTGCAATTAGCAATAACTTGTACCTTAAAATTTTTTCTTGATTTCCCAACAATGCATTTTTGAGATTGGCCCTTTCAACATATTAGTGACAATATTTAAACATATTCAAAATTTCAATTTGTTAAAAAAGCAAAGTCCTTGCCACCAGATACCAAAATCTTTAGCAGAGAGAAAGGTTTCTAAAACCCAGATCAATTGACTAAAAACTTTCTAAATTAAAAACATTCTGAATTTTTTTACACGGCTGTGATGGAGTGGTAAACACAGTGTTGACTATGACAAAGAAGTGTAATTAGCATTTTATCATAAGGTTGTCAACTGCATTGAAAAACAATTCCACACTCCTTGGTTATGAACACTAACCAAATTTTGTGAAAGCTTGTAACATAGAGGCAAAAAGCATTGGTGCAGAGAAGTTTTGCAATATTTAACATTCTTTGTTCAACTAATGAATATTTTCAGTTGATTTACAGAAAGAAAACTGAATGATATTTACCAAGTTTAATTTTTCCTGAGTTGTTTAGTTTAAAATGCGAAAAATTAACATTTCAGCAACATCAATGATATCTTAAAACATCTATTAGATGTTGTTGTTTAAAACATCAATTTGATTCCTTATGGGAATCAAAAATGAGTTAGTGTTCAGAATTCAAATCAGCTTGCTTTATTGATATGGGATGTAAGGGTCAGAGCGTGTTCTCACGGCATATAAAGATAATAAAATACTGGTTGTGTTTTGAACCAAACAGCAACACAAACTTGCTTCGACTTCTTTACCTCATTGTGAACAATTGGGTTAAAGAATGAAAAAGAAAATTGTGAATAGTTTAAGTTATAAGTGTTGAAAAAAGGTCATGAATCAGGAGAAATCACTATCAAATTTCAGCTTACAGCACTGAAGTCACTGCATGTAACATGGCTAATCGAGTGTTATGTACAGTAGTTGTTATTTGATCAGGGCAAATGGTAATTTTAGGCAGTTAGTGAGCAACTTTTAATTTTATTTTCTGCCCAGTCTTGGTATGATTCTGAATCTGTAAGTGACGATCTTTTTGATGATGTATGATAGCATATGATATAAAAATTTATTTTCTGAAAATTTCTTTGGGTACCATAATTAAAATCCAATAGATGTCCTAATCTATTGGATTTTAATTATTACTACTCTGCAGAACAAAGGATATACAATAAAATTTCTAGCATACTCAACCAAAGGTTTTCTTTAAGAATATTTTGTGAATATAAATCTAAACTTGTTAATCCAAAAAAATTTAAGCCAGGAAAAATTTAGGCCTTTAAGTTATGTGCAATGAACAAGAAAATTTCTGAGAATTTAGAGTACAATAAAAATTAGGTTGGTTGATAGGTGTAAGGAAAATTTCAGACGGGGTAAAATTCCATCTAATTAAATTGTAGGTTACTTTTAGGTATAGACTTTAGCATTTTGACACTGCAATAAGGGAAAAATAATATGCTGCTCATAGTTGACAGTTTATTATGACTTACTTCTATTTTATCTACCATAAAACCTGCTTTTTATGAAAAGTTTCCTGGTGATGATTTACTGAGTGATATATTGAATGTTTTATTTTTTAGACTTTTTGGACAATATCTTTATCTTCATAACCGAATACATTCTAGTTCCAGACCTCTAAAGATTATGTGTTGTTCCATGAAGAGTGAGATGTTACTGGGTTGGGTCACATCTGGTTTTGAACTTTATGCAGCATTTAACCCATTGACAACAAAAGCAGCTGCTATAAATTCTATTAATCGACTGTTACGTTGGATTAAGGTTAGAGATTCATTGATAACATGCTCTGCCTGAGTTATGATGAATAGTTTTTTTCTAATTTTTGTTCCTTTATTAAGTCCAATAATTCTAATTTTATTGTTCTTCTTTATTGACAAATAAATATATATATATATATAAATAAATTAGTTAAACTCATATTTGTAAGTTTGTTTTTGAAGTACGTTTTAAAACAATTAATTTTTATGATGAAAAATGCTAAAATAAAAAACGCAAAATAAAATAAACAAAGTAAAATATGCTATTATTTTTAGTGCTATCTAGCTAAAAACATTTTCTATTTAAAAAATCCAACTATATATGCTGTTTCATTTGTGTAAAGCCTTAAAAATAAAGATTTTTATCATTTTCATACTTGGCAATGATTCTTGCTGCACAGGTGATCAATATTGGTCAAAATTCAAGTCTTCTAATTTCCATTTATTATATTTTTCATGTTAGAAAAAGAACTCTTATTTTTTAAGGTTTATTTTCTACTATCATTTGTCAATTATTATTTTTTTTAGAAAGAAGAAGAAGTATTATTCATAGCCAACTCGTATACTTTCTAGTATAACCCTATCATCATTCGTTTGCTTCTTTTGTCTCTAACGCATGGTGAGAAAGTCTACACATGTTTTGGTGGTTAATTGTTGAGGAATTTTGAAAGGAACTAGAAATTAAGTACTGGTGAAAAAATGTATACATGAAATTTCATGCATATTAAATGAATGACTATTTGGTTTATGACATATCCATTGGGTTTATGAAATTTATTATAGCTTAAGATAAAATTTACTTTCAACCCTTAAACATAATGATATTTGTAGTGACTCTATTGTAAAACAATAACATTTTAATATATGCTATGAAGTTGAGGATAATAAATATGATGATATTTGTTCTGCTCCAACTTCTAAGATGTCTTAAAACATCCCTCCTGGTATATAAACAAATGGGTAAATGGAGATACTGTACTAGGAGCTAATATGGATCCTTTACCAATATTACCAGACTTGTCAGGAGTTGATGTTGAAAAGCCTGACAATCCAACTGAGTTTGATTTTTAGAATTTGTTGTATGTTTATGGTTTTTTTATATTTGATTATAATACATATGCCTGGAACCTGGAACAATAGCATCACTCACTTATTTCATAATTTTTTTTTTTTTTTTTTTTTTTTTTTTTTTTTTTTTTTAGAGATATATGCATATCGTGTGTGAGTATTAATGGGGTGATTATTTTTTTTGTGAGAAATATAAGCTAAAAAATGTGCCCTAACTGAATTTATACACTTTAACATAACAGAAGTTATGACCAATAGTGTAAAGAGAGATTTATTTTTTACTTTTTGCTTAATAGTGGCCGTCCTTTATAGCTTATACATTAGAATTTTCAATTGTCTGTCAGTCGGTTAGTCTGGCTTTAATACAATATTTCTAACCGAAATTTAAATTACACCAATGTGTTTCGTGACACGATGCTCTAAAATAGTTTTATTTAGATATGAAATGATATAGATTTAAACCTGACAAAATCAATTGACCTGCAAAAGATCAACTCACATAACCACTATTAAAATCAAATCATGAAACTGTTAAATGTCTTTTCTCAAAAAATAACTTGTTTAGGTGTTTTTTTCAAGACACTTCAAAAAACATCTCCAAATCTTCCTTAAAAAATAACTTTTTATAAAACTAAGTTCTCTACAATCGTAAACAAGATTGGTATAAATTATTTAATAAATTTCTGGCTAACACACTGATAGTTCTGGAAATATTTTTTGTATTTTAAGTGTCTTTTTTAATTTCTAATACACTTGCTGTCACCATTTTAACCACGTGATGCGAATCTCGTTTATAGACAGAAAACAGATTGAGTGAAAAAAGAGGAATCCTGTCTATAGACGGGATGATTATTTTTGCCTGGGCAATTATAAGACAGGCACATACTATAAAGTTTAGTTCTAAATTATTCAAAAATACTCTTAGATGTTTGGACAATATGTTTCAAACATAACTTATGAGTTTTATAGTATAATTTAATTTAAAAAATAAAAATATGAGTTAGAATATCTTTATCATATATTGTAATTTGTCATAATTTAAGTGGGAAATGAGAAGCATAGAATAATTAGAATCTCAGAATGTAAAGTAAAAATTTTCAAAAGTGCTTCGTCTAACACTACTGCATTCGAGAAAACCGGTCTACGCCACAAGGGTTAAGACTGGAAGTGTTACATTAAACATTTTTTAAAGATTTTCCTTTAAATGTTTGATACAAACATATTAATAATTGTTAATGATGCATAATGATGAATTTTTGGAATGTAATTATGACAGATTTTTGTTTAAAATGCTTGTAAATGCAAAAAAAGAATTTTGCTGTACATAATTTTGATTCAGGTTTCACATTTACAAAAATTTCCACAATATATTTTGAGAAAAAGCTCTTCGCTTAGGAAAATTCAAAGGAAATGGTCTAATGATGTTCTTTTTTTTTTATATATATGATTAACGTTTTAGTTTCATAAAACCAAAATATGTTACCTGCAACAGAAAATTTTTCAACTAAAGTATATGACAACAAATCTCTTCGTAAGATATGCAGCGCTTATATTGGAATTACAATTTGTTTTTTGGGATTGATTGGTAACATGATCTCTATTATTGTGTGGAATCGAATTAATAAAAAACGTTCAAGCGCAGGGAAAAGTGCAGGAATATATTTAATCATCCTTGCAGTTGTTGACAGTGGTTTGCTTATATTTTTTTTATTCACAGAAGCTATACAAATTCTTATACCATCCATTATGAAAAACTATGCCTTTGTAGCTTTTTATAGTTACTTTGGATTTCCTATGTATTTCTATTTTATATGTGCCAGTATTTGGATGGTTGTCTGTGTTACATTCAATCGGTTTATTGCTATTATATTTCCCCTGAAAGCTCAGGTTATCAATAGTTTGATGTATACATACACAATCAGTGCTGTGACTTTAATATTTTCCTTCATTGTTAATTTTCCTCATTTTTTCAACTATTTTCCAATTCATAGAAATGGTCACGGTGAGTTAGGTACAACATCTTATGGGAAATCACAAGGGGCTAAAAGTTACGATTTCTGGGTGCATTGTATGTTTTTAGTGCTAATACCGTGGATTTCAATATTCAGTTTCAACTCTGCCATTATTTATCGTCTTCTCTCGAATTCTGAATTTCAGACAAATAAACCAAAGGGAAGCAAACGAGAACGCCAAACCACCGTCATACTCCTAACAATTTCAATTAGCTTTCTTGTGTTCTTATTATGGCAGTGCTTAACACAATGTTTCTGGATGCTGGGCTACGGGAAGAGTGACAGTTTTGTCTGGTTTAATGTTGACAGTTCTTACGATTTTGCTCGCTTGGGCGTAGTTATTAATTCATCTGTCAACTTTTTGTTGTATTGTATTGCTGGCTCTATGTTTCGAATGGAAATGGCGAAGATGTTTAAGTGCTGCAATGGAGAAAGGTATTCAAATTTTGAGGAATCAACATCTAAAACAAATTCTCGATTAGCAACTGTGCTTTCTGCTAAAGAAGATCAATCAGACATGGATGTTATTCCAAAAGAGAATAACATGGCTGTTGAAACCTAGTTTATTATAACTTGGTTATGAAAGTCATCACTATTTTCAACCATGTATTTGCTGAATGTCGAAAGTGTCAGTATATAAAAGAAAACCTCAATCTTTGTTCAATATTTGCTTTGCAACTATTCTCCATTTGTTATCTTCTTTAAATTTATTGCTTTTCCCCAAACTTTTTGTTAACTTTATTATTCGGTTATAAAATCGTTATTCACTTTATTCATGGTTTTACGTTAATAAAACACTGAGGACAACTTTTTTAAAAATTGAACTTTTGTATTTAATATCTTTAGTCATAAATATCTTTTAATTATCTTCAAATTGCTTTTGTTTTCATAATTATCTTTTTGTAAGGTTATGTTTCATAAATTTTGAAAAAGCGCATAAACATTCTATGATAGCTGTAATAATTATCGTAATTATCTTAAATTACAGATATTACTATTGGTTAATACCATAACCTCTGGCTCGCAGAACTTTTGATTTTCAATAGAGCGGTTTTACGGGGGTAAAGTTCTTGAAATTTTTTGAATTACCTACTTCATAGATATTGCAATAAAGTTTATTCCTTAAGAAGTCTTTCTGGTGCATTCAAAAATGACTTTCCTAGCAAATTATTATAAACGAAATTTAAAATTATATTATTAAACTGTAACTGCATTTTGATACCAACATTATGTGATGCTTATATCATACTACTATTACTGCTTCCATGTTTCTGCTGGTATTTTTAGTTACCATAAACTTTTTTCTAAAGGAGGGCTTGTAAGAATTAGTGAAAGGAGTATGCTTAAATATTATATGGTCATATTTTGAATTTTTGGTTTTTTAAAGTGGAATTTGCATATACAGGAGAAAATTATGAAAATATTCTGCTAAAAACAACTGCTATTCAAAAGAATAATATTATGAACTGTGTTTTTACAGTTAGAGATTCCCATTTTTTTAAGAAAGTTATAAATAAGGTGATAAAACAATTTTTACAGTTTCTGTCCTGAAAAATGAACCAAATTAAGGAGGAAAAATGGGAAAATATTTTGATTTCAAACTTTTTGGTTAGCTCATACTAAAGAGAATAAACTTCAGCAGTTAAAGGAAAAAATTTTTCTTGGAGCTATAATCTTTTGGAAATCTGAGCAAAATTTGTATAAACAATGGAAATTTCTGTTATCAGAGTAAAAATAAAACCTGTTGTTAGCTCTGTTTGTTGAAAGTATTTGTTTTAATTATATCAAAATTTTGTAAATATGATTATATCAAATTTATATTTTATATAATGGAATGAAATTATTTTTTTAACCAATATGGGTGCATATTAACAATCTTTTTAAATAAAATTTTTTGAAGAATAATTTCTTTTAACTATTAATTTTATTGTTTTTCTTGCTTAATACCGCTTGGTTTCTGTGACTTCAGGAAAATTTCCAGTGGGAATTCTGACAAACAAATATAAACAAACGGCTGTTTCCGTAAGAAATTTTTTTAAAATGTCTGAGGAATTATTAAGAACAAAACTAAGTTAATATAAGATGTTCCAGGAGCTAAATTGACAAAATATCAGTCAAACTGTAACGAAGAAGAGCTGAAACGATGACTGGAGTGCCACGGAAAGAAAAACCAAAGCTTATCGAGAGAATCAGAGGCTGTATTAGGCTGGGTGTTCAAATGAAAAGCAAATTAGATGGTGGGAAATAGTATGAGGCAAAAGCTAGGAGTTTAGTGAGGAATTTAAGAAAATGTCTCTTCTACTATATAAGAATAATTATTTGATTATAAATTTAATTTAAAAAGTCAATTTAACGCTACCCAATTAGCACAGTCGGTAGAACATCAGACTTTTAATCTGAAGGTCACGAGTTCAAGTTCCTCATCGGGTGATATATTTTGGTAAATTTAATTCATAAATTTAATTATTATTATTATTTAAGTATTTATATAATTATTTATATATTATTAATCTAATAATCTAATATATAATTGCTTGAAAAATACTTAACTTTCCCATTTAATTTGAAATTCACCCAACACATGATGATTGCTAAAAAATTTAAAAGAAGTTTTCTGTTCGTGCCAATGGGGTTTTTTGTTTCCTCTTTAATATGTATAAAAAGTATATTTTTTTAACTCCAAACCAGCTTTTTAAATGTAAAGTGTGCTAGGTTGTTTGTCAAAATCACGTTTCACAAATAAATGTAATTTACATTTTACAACCGATATTTTTTGATGTTCCCCTTCTGCGGATAGATGAAAAGTACCGGCTTAATTTAAAAACTTTTCTTGTAAAATTTCTTCGAATTATAGCGATGAACATGATTTTATGAAGAAGGCAAGCGATTTTCCCAATAATTTGTGAATAGGTGTTTTATTAACAAATAAAATTAACTATCTACTTTCTCTATTCAATTATTTCTGAAAGAAAAAAAAAACTTGATTTCAAGCGATCAATATTTCAATGAGAGAATACTGTTTACATTTATTAAGATAACTTTCAATTTTGAAATCTTGCATCTTGAGTCTGAATGCCAAACACCCCATCTACAGTGCTTTATTGCTCCTTTTAATGCTGTCTTTTTAAGAATTTTTGTCCACATTTTTTCAGTCCCATGCTAACTTGTGTGCCATTTTATCATTTCTATTTTTTAACTCTAATGCTACACGCTATTGTAAAACTGTTTTTTCAAGCAAGATTGATAGATTTACTATTCATTCATATCCATTAAGCTTTTTTTCTTATGCATAGGTTTAGTTATATATATGTAATTTAATAGTTTTCAACATTCTGAATTGAGTTGGCAATTATTTTTTAATCCCATGTTTATTATTTTCATAGTTTTATATAATAAAATGTTTAGTGGGAAAAAGTCAAGAAGTCCTAGCAACAATAACAGTAAGCCAAGAAACAATGACATGGCAAATATGGTGAGCTTTTATATTCATTAAATATCTATAAGTCGCTTGTTACTCAATTTTTTTGTTTCCAGCAATACTACTTATTATTTCACATCATAAGTTTTTGATTGTTTGAAATAGTCAGCCATGTTGGATAGGAAAATGTTTGAGGTCCAAATCAGTCATGAATTCATTGATAGTTTTCACATCCCTTGAAAGGTGCATAGGGCAACAGTTAACGATTTTGATCTGCTAAGATTTTGATTTTTTGCATAAACACCCAAAAATGTGTAAACTTTCAGGTGGAACTATTTGTTCACATTGTCTAACCAGCTCTTTTTTGTGCTATTTCTCTCCAATTTTCTTTTATGGCCTCCAATTTCATCAGAGTTTCAGAATCTATTCCATCGTTTGGAAATGGCCTAATCAGTGTTGTTTCTGACTACGAACCAATTTGGACATCAAGTGGGTTTTTGTCAGGTCGCAAATGGCACTTTTGCTGATAAAATGATACCATCTGATATCAGAATGTGTCATAAAGATTGCTAGAGCACATTATCAAACACTTTTCTAAGTCGATAAATTTAAATGATTCCACCAATTCACTAAATTTTAGAAGTTATTCCCCGTTGTTTTGGATAACCATACCATGAGGACTCATACAATGTTTATATCCAATCATTATTGACCTGATTTTAGAAGTGACATCACTACTAAAAATAAAAACGTTATGATTATACCATTAACCACGTCTTGCAACTTTTGACAGAATGGGACCTTTGAAGCCGAGTTTTTAGGTTCATAGCACTGAACTGAGGAGGAATCCAATAGTTGAAGGCAATTCTGAAATTTTCAATGTGTTAGTTCATTAGCTGCCAAGATACAAGAGCTTGTTCTGCACTGTGAAAGAGTAGAAAGGTCACACCATCTTAATGTGTGCTATATTTTCCATTGTGCTATTCTAGTAGGTTTCTTTGCTTGATTTTCTTCTTCGGACTAAAGTAGGCATTTCTACTACTTTTCTAGTTTTTGCGGATACCTGTATGTCAGCGGATGAATTGAAAACCAAATCTCTAACCGTAGTTTTTGTGGCGATCAATATTTTATGGGGATAGCAGCTAAACTTTAAAAAAATTTTTTATTCACCATAATGACAGATCATCGAAAATTGAACTTATTAAAAGATAAACCATGGCAAGGCTTCCACCAGATGCTTAACCAAGTTTAGATATACTTCACTCATTGAAGAGTACATTCAACTAAGCAGTGACTCCACAAAAAATTTGTATACCAAGTGTAAGACAACCAATCCATGATACCAAACTCTTGGAGTACACACTTGGAGCTGCAATCATCCTGTATGAAGATGGAAAAACTAAGATAATGACAATTATAACTACATCTGGATGGAGCTCTATGCGTTATTAAAGAAACACCATCCAATTGGTATGAAATCAGAGTTTTTCTTCTCCTAATTGGACTGCCTACCATTGCTAATGAACGCAATTTATTCAAAGCATCAGTTCTGGGTGCCTTCTTTCACCCTTTCTCCTGTTGTTTTATGTAGTTTTGTTTGACCTAAACAAACTTTTTCCAAGATTTTACATTATTGTGTCTTCTATGGATGAATTTTATCTGATTTTTTTTTTAGAAATTAATTTGATAAATAATGCATATATTTGAACAGCCATCAGTATGAGCTAATTTTACATTTTTCACTTCATTGAACGCTTGTTTACTAAAACTTGGTATTCATGTTTCTATATACAAATGCGCATTCGCTAGATTTTTTTCTAAGTATACATGACCCCTTGAAATATTCAAAACATTGTAATGTTCCTTGCATATAATTTTTCCCAAGTAGTTCTTTCATTTAAACGGTAAAGCCATTTAGGCTAGGTCTACCTACGAGTAAGTCCGCAGCAGGCCAATATTATTAAATTGAGTGCTTGTTAATAAGGATATTTTTACTTTAGCTTGGCCTTGGAGATCAAATGGATCCAGGAAGTGATGATGAAGATTCTTTATTAGCTGAACTTGCAGCTCTTGAAGGGAAATCTGCTCCAAAAAAGAAAGCTGCCCCTAAAAAACGTAAATTTTTAGTGATTTTTTTGTCATTTTCTGTCTGTTAGAATTCGTCTGTATGTTTGTGCATCAGTTTTCTCAGAAACCATTGACTTTGACTTTTTTCTAAAATTTGTCTTGCTAATGTATAAATATATATTTGAATTTTGTAGGTTTTTTAACAATTGTTCTTAATTTTTGGTTTTTGACCTTATTATACTCAAACATATTTATAGCCTAAAAGCTAAAATTTTGTGAGTTTCAAATTCTATTCATTTTTTTTTTTTTTTTTTTTTTTTTTTTTTAGTTTTTAATTTTGCATTAATTATCAAAGATTCTTCTTTTAGGGCCACATGTTTTTAGGTCTACGTGTTTTTAGGGCTACGTGTTTTTATACGTTCTGATTTTCCCAAAATTTTTGCATAATGTTTATTTTATTTCAAAATTCAGATTTTAAAATCATATCCTATCTAAATTTAAATGTTATTTTGCCAAAATTAGATGGCAGTTTCATAGGAGAATTAATTTCATAGTCGTGATTTAAAATTTTTTGTGGATATCCTGGAATTATTATACTATTGTACCTAGAAAAATATGTTGCAAATCATTAAAAATTTTACACTCGTGGTATAAGAGAAATTTATTTGTTTTGAGTTTTCAATGTTTTCAGATTTTGCATTATTAAAATTCAAATTCATTTACTTTATTTAAAACATGCAATAAAAGACTGCTAAGACCTTCAGTGAATTATCAATTGTTAGTAACCTTGCGCTATAATAAATTATGATAAAGATGGCAAAAATTAATTTTAAATCTAAATAAAAATAAATTTTTAATTACAATTTAGGAAGGATATAATTATTATTTCTTAAGCTCTATTGAGTATGGATGAAATTCAGAACTTGGCTGCACATGCGACAAGAGATGTTGATCTTGATGAAGATGATGATGATGATTTAGATGAAAATGATCTTCTGGTAGGAATTACTTCAGATAAAAATTTTAAGTAATTATTTGCTGCCAAAAGTGAGCAAAAAATATTTGGTCAAGAAGAACAATTTAACTTTAAGTTTGTAGAGTTACATAACAGTTTTCATTTTCATTTTCCGCTACTGTACTGATATTATGTTACCCTACTTAAATTTGCCCCTCTTCTATTGTAAGATTTGCCTAATTCCTGTGTCACAAAGTAATGACTATGTGGATAATTTTTAATAATGGCTATTTCATAATAATATTTAGTTGATTGGACTATTTTATGAATCATTTGATAGCAATAAGGGATATATGCTATATTGCATTATTTTGATATTTTCTAGGCTGAATTGAATGATTTAGCAAGTGATGAGGATGAGCAGCCAGAAGAACAGGTTAATTATTTTATACAATAAATTTTCAATGTATTGCTATTGTGCTAATTCAACAGTGGCTTTTTAAATGCTTTTTTTTTATTATTCTGAAAAATAAACTGCCCGTGTCTTAAAAGCCTCTGCTTTTCTTAAACTCCTTTCTGGAGTCTTTTATTTCGACATCTTTTTATAGTCAATAATAAAAAAATGATTATCTTTCAATGCATTTGATTTTTAATTGTATAGAACATAACTATAATTATTTTTTCACAAATAATAATAATAATATATAAATAATAATATATATATAAATATATATTTATATTAAGAAAAAATGAATTGCTATACTATTTAAATTAATTTTAAATAAAAAGCATGAATTATTTATCTGATTCAGAATAATGTGAAAGCGTCTCCCTCTGCTATTGGTAATGTATTATCTGATCGTAAAACAATGTATATAGCTGCAATATCTAATGCAAATGCTGAAGGTGTAGCATCCAAAGTAAGAAGACTAGAACGAGGTTTGAAGGTATGTTAATTTGTTAAATGTGGTGCTGTTTGTATAAATTTTATAACCACTATTTTATTACCTTATATAGATAGCTTCTATAAACTAAAATCTGTTTTTTTATTTAAATAGGTCATGTATATTTCTTAAATCTTGCTTATACCAGCATTGATATTATAGTCCCATAGTTTATATTATAAAAAACGTATCCCTGGAAATATTTCTTGTATTCAAAGTTAATAAAGTCACTTTATTCTTGTTTAAAGGGAGGATTTATATTTTTAAAGAACCAGTTATCCTGTGTAAGTGGAATATTTTGAAAACCTGTTTATGCTGCAATGTAAAAAAAAAAAAGATGTATTTCAGGAAATTGGCAACTTGTTAAAGAAGCATCAGAAAGGTATGACTGTAAGCGAAGATGATATACCACCCGCTGTCGCTGTTACCAAAAGTAAACCAGAATCATCTCCATCAACCCTTCATACTCATGCCGTAGATACTCCCATTGTACCTCTCCAGTCTGTGCAGCCTGTCACCATCAAACAAGAGCCTATTTTAGATGCACCACCCATCTCTTCTAAACCTTCTCCTACTAAGCCTTCTCTAGACTCAAGAGCTCATCCTAAACAAACAGATAAACCAGAAGAACTTGCTTTTCACACTCCTTCACAAGAAACAGAAGCTGTTGTAGATAATGAACTTTTAGAATTATTAGCCAGTCGACAGAAAGAATACAGAGTTGCGGCCATCAAGTGCAAACAGCAAGGTGATGTTGACAATGCTCGTAAATATCTAGGAATCTCAAAAGTAAGTATTGACTCATTTTAAAACCTTTGATGAAGCCAGTTGGGGCACTAAAAATCACCATGTCTCATTCACACTCTACTTTTTTTTAATATGGTGACTTAAATTCTAGAATTGAAAATTTTAAAATTTTCTAGAAGTTTGTAAATTACTGTTTTTTTTTTTGTTTTTTTTTTTTTTACTTTGCAGGAAGTTAAATAACCATGACACACTATATCTAATGATATACACCATATCTTGGGACCTCACAAAATGTCAAAATTTTTATTCTCCATTGTTATTTTAGATATTTTTTATATGGTCAAATATTAAGATATGCCAGGCTTTTATGCATGTTTTATTTAAGTTATTCTATTTTTATATCAAAATTCTGAAATTGGAAAAAATTTGATGTTTTTTTTAAAATATTAACTAAATCTTTATACTATTATGACCTGAAAAGCCATAACACCTATAATATATTGACCAACTGTACAACAGGGGATGCATAAGATATATAATCAAGGCAATGAACTGTTTTACAAAAATTCAAACTTAATAATGGAATAATAGCAAACAAATTTTAAAACATAGATCCTGAATTAACCATAAAATTTCATACTGTTTCAAACAGCTGTTTAGACAATTTACAATTAAAAAAAATATATTATCAAATTACAATCAAGGAGGTTCCTCTAAATGAAATTTCCACAATTTTTAAGTTAGAAGATGTGTTATTGAAGGAATTAAGAATTTCTGTTTTAACTATTTTCTCAAACTTTACAGAAAAAATTAATTATTAAATAGGTTTATAACATTCTGTGAAAGGTAGAATTAGGAAAACACATAGTTAGATAATTATAAATGACCTTAAAGAGAATAATGACATTTTAAAACGGCCAAAGGTAGAATAGCTTGGAAGTCAATTTCATAAGTACCTTGTCTAACTCATGTAAACTGCAAATGATGATGACAACTTAGGAAAACCTAATTTTTGATAAGCATTTTTTTTCAATCCAATTAAATGAAGGCTATCAGGAAATAGGCTGCTGCAGCAGTGATGTTTTCATCAAATGCTGCTGAAGCCAATGATAAATTTTTTGTTGTTTTCTAGATGTAGCACAGTATGAAATAGTCACTGAGCTTTCTTTTAAATTGACGTTAATTTGATCATTTATATTTATCACAATTGTGGAGATCGGACCATGCTGTATAACTTGCAAAAAAATATCAGTATGTGCATTTTGATAGTCTGGAAAAATAAACTTTTTACCATTTGGCATGTTAGTGAGAGTATTTTAATGAATGGAGATCATCAACGAACAGATTAATAGCATTTTCATATATTTATCTATTGCCTTTAAGTAAGTTCTAAACCACGTGCATTTATATTATGGGGTATATTCTTTGAGGGAATAAATTTTGATTTCTTTCATGACACAAAAATATTTCAATAAAATATAATTTCAAAAATAGGCAAATGGTTTAATATGGCACTAAATCCCTGTCAAAACCGTTTGACCAATTGAAGAACCAGGTTCTGTCTTTAATCTTGTAATCTTAACATGCATGAACATGGTCATAAATTCTGGCAATAATGATAAATGTTTTTAGCTTTTTATATTTTATACATGATTTCGCCTTTAAATTAAACTTCATTCTTGAGCTAACTTTTTCATTTTACGCTTTCTAAACAAAATTGCTTTATTTATTACAGATCAAATTTTTTTCGGATAAATAACGATAAAAAATTACAACCTTGTTATGCATTCCCCACACTTGTCCAAAAATCACAATTTTTGATTTTTCTTCAGTGTAAAAAGAGTAATTATGATCATTTTAAGTTGTGAAACTAATCATTGAATTCATGACTTTGCCTGTCCACCTTTTTAACTTTTGTTATAATTTTTATAAATTTTTATTTATTTTAGAAATTTGACTTTGTGATTGAAGAAGCAAAATCTGGAAAAACTATTGACTTATCTTCCATGCCAGAATCTCCAACTGGTTAGTTGATTGATATTTTTATTTTTTTTTTTTTGAGCAATTATTCCCAAGTTCAAATCAGTATTTAGACTTCACTAGCATTTCCATTTCTGTGTCAAATGCTGTTGCAATTATCACATTTCTTTTCTTATTCACTTGATTGCTTAAATGGTATAATATAATTCAAAAACTTTCAGATTTTGCCTAGTATCAAATTAAATGAATGTTGATTGCAACATAATGATATAACTTTTAAACAATAGGTGAAATAACTAACCCAAAAATAATTTTCACTTTTACTAAAATAATATTTTATATAGGATTAAAATTGACTTGCAAATAAAGAAGATGCAAAAACTTTCATGCCAGTATCTTGCTTTTGAAAATAAACGATGATAAATTATTTTTGCAATTACTTGGGTGGGTATTAAGAAGTATATATGCCTTAAATTGAATCAAATTCATGAATTAAGATGTCCTATTTGTTCCTGGATGTTCAGGAAGAGATTTGGCATGTAATTTAAAAGAAATAAATTACTGGAAAAACTCTTTGTTAATTAAAGAACTATTTTTTGATTTAGTTTGAAAACTTCCTGTGTTAATAAGGATGCCAAGCCTTTTTAAAAACAATAACTCAGAAAAAATCATTTGGTATCAAGTGAAAGACTAAATCATGCGATTTCCAAAA
>JAUZNK010030924.1:0-18844 GCA_035046665.1 Euphysa ruthae
ATTCTGTGTCAACAGCGTTAAAACTAGCTTTGATTTGGTTTTGATTTTGGTTTTGATTTTCTGAGATTCAGCAAAAAAACAAAAAAAAACAAAAGAATCATAAGCATCCCGTTCGAATGAAAACATCTGTAGTTTTAATATTCAATTTTGTGTCTTTAAACAAAAGCGAATGTTTTATAAACAGAAAGTTAAACTAAAACCTTGCATTATCTTAAATTAAAATATATATTTTTAATTAAAAAGAATATTTTTTATTTCACTATGTATACAATATATGTATACCATATACCATAAAATCTTTATTTTTTTATAATCTGTTATACCAATAAATCAAAACCAAATCAAAATTAATTTCAATGCTGTCAGCAGAGAACCTATTTCTCTTTATATATTTATTGTATATTAATCACTGATAGCATAAGAAAGTTTTATGAATTCTGTTGCAGTTTACTTCTATCATCAATTACCATATACCGTTTTAAACTTTTGCTTGCCAACAAGCTTACCATGTTTTCGTAAACCTTTACACATTGATTTAGTAAAGGGGATATTAATTTATATTTTAGAAAACATAAATATGATCTTGTTTATTACAAAAAATAGTCTGAGAAAAGTTTCATCAGTTGAATAGGTAGTAAAATGCAAACACAAGTTAACAATCATTTGGGAAAATCACATTTGTATGAATATTCACATTTTAGAACATTATTTTACAAAAGATAAAATCAAAAACCTTGGAAGAGCGTCAGTAATAACAAATAAAAAATAGCAGAACAACAAAATAACCAAATTGAATTTCTAAAAAATGGAATTTCTTAAATTTTAAAATTTGTTTTTCAAAATCATAAATCTTAAAAAGGAGAAGTTTTTTAAGAAAAATTTCAAATTTAAATTCAAATGAAATCGATTTAAGAATCCTTACTGAAAATCTGACTGAGAATCGAAAAGCTCAACATTATATTAAATAAATATTAAATAAATATTCAAATTATATTTTTCATCATTAACTACGATAAATCTTAAAAATAATAGCAAACATTAAACTTAAACTTGGCAAAGATGTTTCTAATTAAACTCAAATAAACATCGAAGCAAAATTCAGAAATATTATTATTGTAAAGTAAATTGGTAATTTAAATGGCTGAAAATAATGGTAAAATTTATATTTAAAATAATATATTTCTTTTTTGACAGAAACAGAACTCCATAATAAATTCAATAGAAAACATAAGGTTTTTAGGTTGTCTTTCAATATCAGAAAAAGAAGAGCTAAAATTACCCATAATGGTGATAAAAAAGAGATGGAATTCTTCAGACAGAGGATTTAAAAAAAAAAAAAAAGAAACTGTGATCAACTATTTTGGGGTTGGAAGGGCACATCCAGGATGCAAATTATTTATTTTATGGAGAACACGTTTACAAAAAAAACATAATAATATGGCAAGCCGTATTGGTGTGTTGGTGTTAGAAATTTAGAAATTTTATTATTATTAGAAATGGCGTTTGAGCAATGCTCAGACATAAATTTCACTAAAATGCAGATAATTTAAACAACTATTAAAAACTTTAACAGGTAAAATGAATAAAAAAGCGATAAAGACATAAAATGTTCTTGCACTTGTTATAGCTTCTTTTCCATACCGTTGCGAGGCTTCATCGATAACTCAAATTTCTTGTATGAGTTGTTCGAAAACCCGTCTTTGCCTTTATTGAATGAGTTCGGACCGGATGAAGTGATTGTATCTCTAAACCAACAAAAGAATATCTGAAGGACTTTTGATTTCCTTACTAACCCTTACAATTAGGAGCACTTATTAATAGAAAATATTTGTCAATAGAAAATGCTAAATTTTTGTTGGACCTAATTTTTATTACATGTTTATTAACAAATTAAAATTAAAAGTTACTGGATTAACTTGGTGAGCTCATGACATTAAAATTAACAGTGACTGGATTAACTTGGTGAGCTCATGACATTACAATTAACAGTGACTGGATTAATTTGGTGAGCTCATGACATTAAAATTAACAGTGACTGGATTAACTTGGTGAGCTCATGACATTAAAATTAAGTAATATTTTAATATCACAATATCTTGTAATGTCAGCAAAATCAAAGTTATTTAGACCAAATTAGACATGTTTTGTGATGTAGAAACAGGGCCTGAAAAATCTTCACCCCAAACTAATGACAAACATTATTTCTATCCATATCACCTTCCTTTTATTTCTTACTTATAATATTAGCATATTGAATTTAATAAATCAGAAAATTGAGAAATTTTGAGAACAGCTGTTTTTGTGTCGTTTCTGGGAAAAACAGCAGGTGTTTTTAAATTGACATTTTTGAACTTTGTTTTTGAACTTTATTTTGGGACATTTGGACCAGGAATTTAAAAAAATATAACTAAAATAATAAATAAATTTATAAATAAAACTGCAAGTGCTTTTGAAAAATGACATTCTTGAATTACAACTTTGTAATGCAAATTTTTTGAATGAATGATTTTGAACTGGGCAAACTGACAAGCAGATAGATAGATAGATAGATAAGGGTGAATTTAAAGGAACCTGTTAGCATTACCATAGGTAAAAAAAACAATAATTCATAAGCAGTTAAGTTTAGAGAAACTTGTTATTCTCAGTAACCTGTAAAAGGTTTTTGGATACTCAATATTAAAATCTACAGATAAGTATTGCAGTTGGAATAAAGGTTGACCTAGGTGTAAGGAGCCATAATGGCAGAATGGTGAAGAGAAAAGGAAGCTTTGGAAAGAATGTAAATGCAATAGATAAGGAAGTTTATTTGGACGCTAAGAGCAAGTCAAAAATGGTAGGAGCATATGAAACAAAAAAGAAAAACATTTTCAAATGTTTAGTATATAAATGACCAGAAGCCTGAAGTTTTAAGGGTAACTATTTCAAGTTAGCAGGATAAAATTAGATATAAAATTAAATATAGAAAATCTCCAGGTATTGCCTCAGATGATTAAAACTGCAGGAGAATCAGTTATAGCAATAATTGCAGATCTGATAAACTAAACAATAAGAGAGGGTGCACATTAGGAGCTTGGCAGAATTTTAAATTGTTAAGAAGCCAAAGGAGATGCCTTAGAAAAATGAAAATGTACAGTGTGAAAAACTGGTTTAAAAAGCAACGGAGAGATATTGAGAAGCTTACCAGACAGTAGGTTAGTATAATGAGATGCAATTTGGTACTACGCTAAGCCATAGAAATACAGATACACAAAAAGTAACTGACTAGAAAGAAAAATCTATACTTAGCATTTTTAGACGAGAAGAAAGCATTTGGTAGAGTACCAAGAGATGGAGTATGGTAGGTTGAAAAAGTTTGGTAAATTTAAGTAGTTAAGGCAATGTATGTGAAATCTAAAAGCTCGATTTACATATTTAGTGAAAACTTCTTTGTTCAGTGCTAAGTGCCCTACTACTCATTATTTTTAAAAGCTTTTTTAAGGAAGAATTGATGAAGTTGCCCAAAAATCTATTCTTCGCAGGTGATTAGTTAGTGAGACACAAAAATAGCCAAGCTAGAATCTTGGAAGTTGGTTTACGAGAGGTTTACAAATCAACTTTGGTAAGAGAAAAAAGATGTTTAGCGATAGTAATGTAGATATGCAGATAAAGTAAATCCCCTAGTGGCTTATACAGGAAAGAAGTAACTCGAAAAAAAATTTTTAAGCTTTGCAAATATCGATAATATAAACATCAGCGATGCAGTAAAAAGTTGAAGCGGAAGCTGTAGCAACTCACTGTGAAACTTTAGATGTTAACCTAATAGGAGCTGAAGGAGAATAAAAGCTAAAGATGGGAGTAAGTTTTGACTAGTAAACGAAAATGTTTAGTATGTCTGTACTGTTTTAAGAGATATGATAGGTGTCTTTGAAAGCAGCAATGTCACCAAGAAATAAAGGATTAGATTATTTAGAGCAGTAAGAGTAAGAATATTGGAATAGGAAGGATTTTGTGAAAGGAAAACCTAGGAAGAGCTGGAGCGATATAGCTTAGTTAGAAGTGAAATTAAAGAGAATTTAAATTGTGAATTGATAGAACAGCTCAACCACAAGTAATAATTTGATTTATTTGTAACCAAATACCTAATATTGCTTTTATTTATAAATTTTGGGTAAAACTACCTATACTGCATCAACACCAATAATACACTGCGTATCGCCAACAACAATACAGTGCGTATCGTAAACACCAATACATCGCGTATCGTCAACACCAATACAGTGCGTATCCTCAACACCAATACAGCACGTATCGTCAACAACAATACAGTGCGTATCGTCAACACCAATACAGCACGTATCGTCAACAACAATACAGTGCGTATCGTCAACACCAATACAGCGCGTATCGTCGACAACAATACAGTGCGTATCGTCAATAAAATGATTTTAAAAATAAAATACAGCAAAACATAATGATTGCAAAAAATGTTTTTTGTAAGTTTCAAAAGCTATATTTAATGCCTAGGTAGAGTACATGGATTTTTAATTCCTAGGTACGTTACATGGCTTTTTAAAGCCTAGGTAAGGTACATGGATTTTTAATGCCTAGGTACAGCACATGAATTTTTAACACCTAGGTACGGTACATGGATTTTTAATGCCTAGGTACGGCAAATGAATTTTTAATGCCTAGGTACGGTACATGGGTTTTTTATTGCCTAGGTACGATACATGGATTTTTAATGCCAAGGTAGGGTACATGGATTTTTAATCCCAAGGTACGGTACATAAATTTTTAATGCCTAGGTATGGTAAATGGATTTTTAAAGCCTAGGTATGGTACATGGATTTATGCCATGTAATGCAAAGCTGAAAGTCAAAGTTACCAGTTTCAGTTCATAGTTTCGGTTCAGTACATTTATGTCACGTACCTTTATTGCAATTTGAAATACATTATTCTTTTGTGCAAACAGAGCTAATTCAAGATAAACTCAAGGAGAGTTGAAGAATAAAATTGAGGTGAATTTTTACAACTATTATTAATATTAATATTATTATTATTGTTATTATTAATACTATTATTATTACAGGCCTTGCCATGAATCCCGAGCGATCGCTCGCACTTGCGTAGAACTCGGGTAAATTAACTTTACCTGAGTGTTTAATAGCCCGTGTGAATTTATTACTTGAAAAAAATATTAAATATAATTATAACTAATTAATATATTCACATATTAATAATATATTTATATATTAATTAATTAACTGATCATTGGCGAGTAGATTTCACTGCTATCTTCTACCATTTTTACAAAAACCAGTTTTAGGAATATTATCATAATCAAAATCTGCATGTATAATCACAAATATTCTTTTGCAAAATATACTCCCACATAACAAAAAATGTTACTACTATACTATACTATACTGATCATTTCTCAGAAGTATGGTTTGTTTACACAGTGCAGAAGAATTGGATTTAAAACCTATGATGAATAAAGACCAATAATTTAAACAAAGATTATTTTGTTTTAAACAAGCTAAAATATGCATACATAGCAATGTGATGGAAAAAAAAACATTAAAATAGATATATAATTTTGTTTTCAGTTTGGGCTTACGTTTTCCATTGCTATATTAAATATAATAACTAAGAAACCTCGACATTCGTTTTTAGTTGGTTGATATTTTTGCTGAAAATTATGGTCATAGGGTTAACCTTACAGCTGATGTTTTAATTATTTGAAAAATATGTGTATTTATTCATTCCGCTTTTAATTTAATTGTTTTTTGAGAAATTACTTGTTGTTTCAATTCGTTGGTTGGCGGAAAATTTGTTTTGATGAAATTATTGGTGGATGAAAATATTGTTTTGAAGAAATATATGCAATATTTGACAAAAAATATTTCGGCCATAGCAGACAAACAAAAGTTAGGACTGAGAAATGCAGCGTTTGAATTGCAGCTCAGTACTGGTGTTTGGGATTCACCATTTTAACGTCCCCCAGCTTACTCTGCTCAGGAACAAATAGTGAAAATATTTGAATGTATGGAAAACACTGTACAATACTTTTTTAAAAAAAAGTAACATATCACCCTTTTTAAAGATGTGCAATTGGCTTATGCGATATCCAAGTAATTTTTGGAAGTTCTAGCTACAACATAACAAAACACCATATTGTCAAGCGCCATTTACTTCACACGAGCTACTCAGGAGGTTGTTTGCTTATGGCAAGGCCTGTATTATTGGGTCCGACATATGTAATTAAGAAGATAATTATGCAAATTTACCAACCTTCCTATGTTTCTCATTTTCATTTTACATTCTAATGGCATCTCTTCTTCGTCGGACTAAATAAAAAGTCTCAATAAAAATATAGCAGCATTTATACAAACAGTTATGAAATACAAAAAGTGTTTGCGCTATTGCGTTGGAATTCATTCAATATATCAGTTTATATATTGCTAATAAAAAGATCACTCTAAGAAATAAAATAAAACAAAATAATAAAACTAATATTAAAAAAAATAAAATTAAAATTATCAAATAATTAAAAATATTAATAAATAAATATTAATGAAATATCCATTAACTAAAAAATAACTACACAATACTATGTTAATTAATGGACCACAGCTCTTTCCTAAAATCCAATTTTTCTGAACTATAAATATAAATAATTGAATTAAATTATTACTTTGCAGTTTATTACATTTAAGTTATTTGATTGCTCTAATTGATCATTAATCTATTATTGCATTAGTTCCTTCCAAAGAGTGGGTTAGTGTCCTAATCACGAGTTCAACATTACCCGTATCGTTTTCGGTGACACAGTTGTGCCGCTTTTCTATTTTGTATCATCTATAATTTTATACTTTTTAAATATATATAATATACACACAAATACACACACACACACGCACGCACGCACACACACACACACACACACATAAACCTAGTAAATGAAAAAAACATGTGACTACAATTAAAATGGTTACAGTCAAATGGCCAATTAAATTAATTTCGAAATCAAAGATGTCTGAAAAATTTTTAATGCATTTGAACAATTGGCAGAAAACAAAATAATGTTCAACTATAATTATGAATAAACTTAAAATTCTTCATCGTGTTGAAAAACAGCCGCGAAAAAAAAAAATTCTTATCCTTCGTTAAAAAACCAAACTTTTCTGTCATTTTGAATTCAAATAAAGCCAAAAGTTCAAGACCAGTTTCCACCTAGTTCAGATTACAGTACGGTACTAGTATAGTACATTTATATTGCAAAGAAAAAAAACAGTATAAAGTAATTTTTATGCTGACTTGACATTTATTTAAATTGTGAATAAACCATAACTTTACCTCAGAGTCATTATTAAACACACTTGCCAGCTTTCCTTTCTTCTCAATAACAGGACAATCATCTTTAGCCTAGACAAAAGAACTGTAAAATAAGTAATTGCTTAAACAATCTAAATTTTTTTTATCATCAGGAAATAGCTGGATCATTTTCAGACATAAAAGATTTTGTTATAATTTTAATTCACCACAAGATTTGTGTTCGGAAACTGTAGAATAACTTTGCATTAATGAAGTCAGATGATCCAATATGCTACTAACTTGAGAAATATGAGAAGCAGTGTGTAATATTTTGACAAAGGTACAGTATTCTTAGCTGTTATATGTAAAACTGGTTGACACATAAAAGAAAGTTCAATAATACTTTCTAAATTATTTTTTTCTTTTCCCCTAAATGGTTATCATACAAGTTTTTGTGTGGTTGGAATTTCACTAAAAATTTAAACAATTAGTTGGTTGTGAAGTTCTAATAGAAGCAACAAACACATTGCCTAGCCGAACAATTGGAATGTTGACTAAATGCTATTAGAAGAATTTGAGCCTTTCAAACCAACCTTTTTATATGTTTAAGCGAATATCTATGAATAACGGCGAGGTTGTTTCAAGGTACTTTTACTACTTTGAGGTAATTTTAGTGGCTTATTAAACAAAATTCAATATTATACCTTTTTTTTAATTTTTCTCTTTTTTTATTCTCAGATAATAAACCTGCATAAAACCATTTCATTGCTTGGATGATTTTAATAACGGTTTGTTATATCTTTCGCTTAGCAGAAAGTTTTTTTTCCCAAAAAGAATTAATCCTACAATAATTTAGAACCAAAAAGAGCTGAACGAAAGATTAAGACTGTCATCAGGTGGTTCTCTAAATCTCTGAATATTTAAATAAAATGTATCTACATATTGATAAGATGATGGTTCAAAATTATACATGTGTATCATATCAAACTTTTTTTTATTTTTCATTTAAAGACAAATAGCTTCTATTTATGTCCCTTGGGAATTTGAAAAATATTAGTTTTAAGTAATAATTTGATAACAAACATGATATATCGTCTAGTTGACATTACCGACGGTTTCTTTTTTGTCAGGTTCATAGATATGCTGGAAGTTTCAGACTTCTTTTCTTTAAGTTTCATAGCAACAGGTTTTTCTTCTGAGTTTGCTCGTTTGTTTCCTGCCTTGAACGAAATGTTGATACTGCTGGTTTTGCTTACGCCAGGTTGTGCCATATCCTCATTCCCTAAAAAGCTGGGGATACTTAGAAAATTCGCCGTACTTTAAAAAAGGACGGAATTACCCTGATACGCCATAAAGTCAAATACTGATTTTTGCCGTTTTCTAAAGCATTAAAATTGAAAAAAAATGAAAAAATGGTTTTAGAAAATTTTTTACTACACGAGCATACATGACAATTAAAAAACTTCTTCAATTTTTTCATGAAACCAAGGGTTAAAATTTAAAACTTAATTGCGCGTCATTAAATTTAAAACATCTAAAAACCTACAAAAATTTCCGAACATAGCAGTCTGCTGCATGGACCATAGCTCATCCATTGTTGAATTACACCCGCTCAAAATTAAAAAAAAAAAAAATAAGATTTGCACCCCTCACAATTTGAGCCATTGACTTGAGGCAGCTAAAACAAACAAACTTCTGGGATGGATGAAATAAAACAAAAAAATTGCAATTAAATCCAAACCAAACCTTGAGAAATATGATCTGCTTCTTCTTCTTTAGACATTATTAGAGCATTGTTTAAGTTTGTTTGCTTGTTGTTTAAGTTTAAAATCTAAGCACAAAAAAATGATTCTATAAATTTCCAAGTTCACAATTTTGGGCGAACTAGAACACCATGATCTAAATATTTAGTAGGGTATGTGGTAGCGACTGTCAAATGGTCTATGGCAGGATATGTAGAAAGGTCTGTGATAGGGCTAATGTAAATTCAAAGATATCGACTAAAGAAAAATTTATGATTTTAAAAATTGTAACAGGATAAAAACCAGAACTTTAAAATAAACCATCTTTTTTTTATTCTCTTTTACAAAGCTTACACATGCAGTATATCTCTGACCATAACCCCACTTCTAAAACTAAACTCTATTCTATTCATTCAATCCTACCACAGACTTTTGATAACTTATTGACTGATTTATAGATATATTTCACAAAAATGAATTTTTTTTTTTTTTTTTTTCAGAATAACATTCTTCTTTCAAAACCAATGAAGATTTAAAAACATTCTGGAAGTGTGTGAAATATTAATAATAATGCCAGGTTGAAACATTCTGGAAGTGTGTGAAATATTAATAATGATGCCAGGTTGAAACATTAACAGCATAATCGCTTGAAAGCTTAAACAAAGCATAGAAGATACCAAAATATTCTTAGATTTTGAACTAATCAAAAGCAACATACATTTCTGAATAATTAATTACATTGTATGATTGCTTAATGGGGTTAAAAATTAAGTTTTCAAATTAAAACATACATACCAGAAATATGAGGGTTAGGGTTAGGGTTACACTTTAGAGGGAGCTTGGAGAGCACAGCTCATTTAATTTACTTTTTATTTAAGAAATATAAACAAGAAACAAAATTAAATTAGACCACGCCCCTCTCGAAGACCACGCCCCTCTTGAAAAATTCTAACAAGATTTTAATCAGCAAACAGTATCTCTTTAATGTCGAGCTAAGGTTTACTGTTCCTTGAACAAAGGCTTTGTTATTGAGGCTCGAATACTTATCGAACCAATGTTTATTATCCCTTGAAGGTTCCTTACACAAGTAACTTATATGAGTAACAGTAGCAGTATTAGGTTTGAGTTATTATTACTAAGGTTTAATGTATAAGATTTATAGCTATTTAATCTTATAGTCTAGGCTCCACCATATAGTTACATAAATTTTTCATATGTACAGACCATTTAGTATAAGTTTAGTAAAAGGAACCATACACTTTCAGAAAAACTTGTGTGGACATTTCAGAACAGTAGAAATATCCGATTTTTCGATTTTTCTAAAATCGAGTGGTCAAAAATTGTCAGAAGGGTCAATTTTTATAAGAAAATTTTATGCCAATTCAGAATCACATTATAAACATGTTGATAAAGAATAAAATATAAGATTTTGTCAGTTCACGTGACAAACAAACAAACAAGAAAATGAAAATTATGCTATAAAAATTCACAGTTTAGAAATATTATTTCATCCATCTCAACACTTGCAAAATTCAGTGCATTCAGCTTCTTCAAGACAATGACAGTTTCTAATACATTTTGTGCAATCGCATTTTACAATATATTCTGCAGGCATTGACAAATTTGGAAGCTCTTGAAAGAGCATGGCCACTGTTTTCAATGAACTACCAACAGCAATCAGATAGCAAAGAACCCTACAAACTAATTACAAAACGTTTTAACAATTAATTTATTTAAAGTAATCCAGGAAAGTTTCAAATGTTTTAAGAATTAATAGGCACATTATCTATTGCCACATATAAATTAACCGTCCAGATCCTTAGGGTTGGGTAAAAAAAAAATTTCTTTCTGCATCCAAAACTGAAAAAAAATAAACATACGTAGTTTTCTTTATCTAATTGTCTAATCTAAATATAATTGTTGCAACCTGTCTTTTGAAAAGGAAATTTTGTTGTAAAAGTGGCATGACACTCATCAATATAATCAAATCGGCAAAATTTGTAAGACTGAGAATGAATTTTTCCAAAAGACCTACAGTGTGGCATTAACATAAACATATTAACATTCTATACAAAAAAAAGTTTTTATTTTTAGTTTTTGTAAGTATATAATAAACAAAAAGACTGGAACATTTGAACATGGAAAAACAACAAATGGCAAATTGAAGAATTTTTCTAAAAAATTTTTATACGTGTGCGTTCTACAATCAATTACTTTTAGAGAGAAAAAATATAAAAATAATTGATAAGTAAATAAATTAATCTTTTCATTGTTCATATAACTTCGCAATTAAAGCGCGAATTTTTCATGTTCGTGCTCATTTGACTACCAATGTGGGTTTAGAGTGAATTGAGGAATCTTATTATTTACGAAACTATTTGCTTATAAAAGTAAACATTTTCAAACAATATCAGATTTTCATAGGGTTGCTGTGAAAAAATTTTGAAAATGAAATTTCTAAAAGAAAAACATGAATATCAAAGCTTGAAAATGAATAGTTATTATCAAGTGTTGCAAGATACTCTAAAACTGCAAAAAGTAGATCTTCTGAGTTTAAGACAGCCTCCATTGCTAGAACTGACTTTTTTTTCTTTTTGTGGTAGTGATTGCCTTCAATAACTTTTTATGTTAAAACTACCTAATAAAAATGAGTTTTTAAGAGAAGAACTTGGCTCTTGTAACCGAATTGGCTCATCAACTATGGTAACTATGGTAACCCGATATAAGAGTGCTATAAGCAGTGTTTTATTATCATTTATATTAACACAATTGGATGAGATTTACGACCTTCATCATCACAACAGGTTGAACGTTTTATAAAAAATCTTTCTGTTATATATATAAAAAACATTTTTATTTTCTGTAACATTCTTAAAACATCATTCCATTATCAAGAAAATTCATATTTTGCTTGCTTTCATAAAAAATATCAAATAAAATCTCTTTTCCTAGTGGGTGAATTCAAAACACTAAATTCTTGCTTTGATGCAAATTTTGAAAGTTCGTTATGTCCAGTGAACCCTAAAATTCCTTCTTGGGGCTTTGTCGTTGCAGCAGTCAACTTGCTCCCGCCATCGTCATCTGTTGGTTTTGTAGGAGATTCTGGAACGGTTTTATTGATGGACTGATATACAGCCATTGCCTATAAAGAAAGAAAATATAATTTAGATAGAAATTTTAGAAAAATAATGATGTATCAGTCTCAACTCAAGTTACTTGTAAATTAATCTCTTGTAAATGAATGTTCTGAATTCAATATTTCATTTGCAAAATGTTAACGGGACTCTTACTTAAATAATTTAGCGTGAGTTAGAACCTGTTCTAACCTGTTCTGTCGAGATATCTCATAAAATTTTGTTCTAAAAATGTGGAGGACCAAAACATCTCGTAACATCTCGTAACATTGCATCATTTATTCATTATTCAACGTTTTGACATGATATTTGTCTTTTCAATAAGATTAATGAATTTATGTTTTTGCTTTACGTTCAAAAAAGTGAAAATAAGCAACGAGAATTATTTTTTCTGAGTTTTTTTAAATTAAATCATACTAGAAATAATAATATGAATAAATATTAATACTACAAACGATAATTACAAACCATAATTACTTAAATATGCCAAATAAATAAATTTTACTGTGGTATGTGATACACACAGAAACATTCACAGACACAAACAGCTGGGTGGTTCAAACATTTACCGCATTTTCTTACATAGATCAATATATAAAGGTTTGCGAAAGCTTGTTGGCAAACCAAAGTTAAAAATGGTATAATGTAATTGACAATAGAAAACTGGGACAGAATTGACCAAATAACAAATTTTTTTACGCTACCAGTTATTAATATACTACCAGCCTAATTCTTTATTTCCAATCTTATCAAAAATATTCGAACACATCATGTACAACAGACTTTACACTTACATTACTTCAAATAACCTGCTTTATAATAAACGCTGTCCAATAAGTAACTTTAATTTACGCTAATTCGTATTTTTGTTGTTAATAAACAAGCTGTGACGAAATAAATTTTCTTTCGACAGTTTTGAAATTACTTTTGATTTGGTTTTGAACTATTGGAAGAACAGCTTACACAAAAAAAAAAAAAGAATTTTATGGTATATCTCATACAAAGTGATAAAAATATATTTCAATTTAAAATGAATTAAATTTAGTTTACAGTTTACAACGCCCGCCTTTGTAAAGATACGAAATTAAATATTAAAATAATTTGTTCTTTACATTCGAATGGAATGTTAATGATTCTTTTGTTAAATGAAATTCTCTGTAGACAATATTGAAATTAATTTTGATTTGGTTTTGAATTTGTAAATATTGTCTTGATTTAATTATTCACTACTGTTCCAATATTATCAATAAAGAAATGGAAGACTAGGAAAAATATGAAAAAATGGAACTTATTTTTAGTGTAGCACTCAATGTGTTAAATTTGGTGGTTTTTAGCGTAGCACTCAATGTGTTAAAAACATATTTTTAGCGTAGCACTCAATGTGTTAATAACATATTTTTAGCGTAGCACTCAATGTGTTAAATTCGGTGATTTTTATCGTAGCACTCAATGTGCTAAAAACATATTTTGAAAGTAACAGTTGAAATGTAAATACAGATGAACTTGGAGGTGAGAAAACTTTAAAGAAGAAAGACTTATAAACAGAGATACAAAAGGAGAAATATCATTATAATCTAGACATAATTATGGAATAGCTGAACCTAAAAGGCACTTATTTTTTTTATAAAAAAGTACACACCTGAGCAACCATTGAAGAAACATCATTTGTGTTAGCTGGTAAAATAACGGTATTACTGGTCTTTGCAAGATTACCAAACGCACCGATATACTGAAGAGGTAAAAATGTTTTTTTAAATAAATGTTATTTTAACGAACAAAATATATCGAAAAATTAAAAAATAAGCAAATCCTATTAGTTTATTACTATGAGTACACGCTTTAAATAAGATGTTTGAAAAGTCTTATTTTCTTCTGAAAATAAAATTATAAAATAAAATATTTCCAAAATCGTAAGTAAAAGAAACTTTCATTTAGTCAAACAGACATAAAAATGAAAATATACATAGAATTACAAAAAATATATATATTCTGTATGAATTGTTTACACAAGATAAAAGCATTATTTTATCAAGCAAATAAACTCTGAGAAATCTTCTGTTTTTCTAAACATTGAGTTAAGCTGCCAAAGCAATCGGAAGTTTTAAAGAAAGTAAAAATCATATTACGAGTTACAACATTTATCTATTGCAACCTTTTCAGAGAAAACCTGCTCTTGTTTTCAGGTAAATTACATACGAAATGCTAGCGTTTATATACATTAGGCTCAAAATTGCAAAATTAGGGTTTAGTTCAAATGAATATGATAATCAATTGAATATGATAACTATGAAGGTTCAACTAAGAAGAAGAAGAAATGTTCTACTTGGCTTTTTATGTTTTTTTTTGTACAGCACCAATTGGAGTTTATTAAATATTAATTAAACGTCACATCAAGAAAAATGAAATGTCACAAAAATTTCAAATTCTTTTAACTTGAGAACCACTTATCTCCAGCCCTCATCTACAGCATGAGGTTCTCATCTGAAAGATGATCAGTCTGAAAGTTTTACTAAATAAATTTTAGTCAAACAACACAGTCCAATAAAAAAAATCCTTCTAACATTCCCTGCACACACAGCTCCCTGCACTAATATTTGACGCCACTCACTCCTTTCATTTAGCTAGTTTAACTATGAGTAGTTTTGTAATGATAATTAATTATATTCTATGCAATTTTTCACAAAAAAAACTAAAACTAAAATTAATTAATAGTTAATTAGATTTTCACTTAAACTATATGGAATGATAATAAACTGTCTGTTTAATTTTTATGAAACATTAATAGCAGGTGTTGGTATGATTCCATTGTTTCTTTGACCAAAATTTGATAATATACAAAGAAATTGAATAGACCAACTAATGGTCATTCGTACCTGTTCAGCAACTGAAAGTGCAGCGGCTTGGCTACCAGACTGAAACAAAAAAAGAAAAATTTAATAATAATAACTTCATTTTCATCAAGCTTACTTTCATTTTGTTTACAAAAAGCACTTTAGTGACTAATGGACACACGGACAATCCATTTTATGAAAAATCTAGAAATCTCAAACAAAATGATAAGTCATACTTTTATAATGAATAAACCAATATATGACCAAAACACAATAGTTAATGTCTGAATACATAAATAACAAGACAGTGTTTTTATCAAAATAATGCTTAATGAATACTTAATGATGTTTTGTAAAAATAGAAACCAATCAATAATAAAAATTTACCATTACGAAGTTATTGAGAAAACGTATTATGAACTGACGAATGAACAGATGGATAATTTTATAGAACTCTGTAAGCTTTGTCACGAATCCAAAAACTTTCGACAAGAAAAAAAGCTGATTCAGCAAAATTAAAACCACCATACTCAAATTTTGAAGGGCTTTAGAACTGACTGAGACAAAAAAACAACCACACGAATATTTATTGATAAAATAAAATAATTTTTTCATAATTTTTATCAGATCAACTTAATTTTTTAGGTGATCATGAATAAAAATATCACAACATTATACATCAATATCAAAACTATACAAAATGTCAAATTATTATTTATTATTTCCTTTTCATACACATATATAACAAGAAAACAAAATGATAAATAACCTTTATATATAATTAATCTTACATAATAACAACTAAGCAATAGTGTATCAAAAAAGAGGCAGCACAGACCTTATCATCGGTGTAATTTATTTTACGGGTAATTAAAATTAAATTATTGCTTTTCATTGTTTTCATTGATAAGCTTACAGTGAAAATTTGATGAAAAATCCTTAATTCCTTTCTTAAAAACAAGAAGTGAGTTATTGTCTACACTACATACGCTATTTTACTCCAAAACACTAAAACTAATTATATGTTCTTCTGCAGAGAAGTTCAGCTAGTTTACCTTTTGAACTGATGTTATACCTTCAATAAGATTTTATTTTGTAAATTGTATTAAATACGTAAGTGACTGCTTTGTTTCTACACATAAAAATAAAACAAAGAACTTGGAATATATTAATCTTCAAATTCATCAAATATTATTGGCAGCTTTTTTGGTTATGAAATTTTATATATTTATAATTTTATATAAATTTTATATATTTATAATTTTATATAAATTTTATATAAAAACATATTATGGTTTAATAAACCAATAAACAAAAACTACAAACTTGTAGGAGAAATCACGTCTCTATGTTCAGTTTAAAGTTACAATGAGATTAATCACACCTAACCTAACCTTAATCACACCTTACGTTTGAATACGAATACAAAATGGCTCCATCTATGTCATTTGAAGCATTTTGAAGCATTAGTAAAACGACAGCGTAAAAATTGCGATTGGTGGAGAGGAGACAATAATAAAGCAGGTGATTTATATTGGAAACACGAAGCTTAAATCTTAAATCTATTTTTTTCATGCTAAAATTTAAAATTTTTTATGAAATTTTTTATGAAATAAATTTACATGACTTTGCACGTTCATAGGGTTGTGCAAATCACATAATGATATAAAGTAGGAGTGTACTATAATAAAATATTATTTAGCTAATATTCTATTATTGTTAAGTTGATGGCTTGTAAGTATTTACAAATTTATAAAATTAGATATTTTTATACGGAGTCTACATGGGGTTAACATATTGAGCATTTTAAGCAACCTCAGTATTGGATGTTTTGGCTTAAATTTGTAACATAAAGCAATACACACTATGTGCACAAAATAAAAAAGATACACACAATACACGCAATGTGCACAAGATAAAAACAATACACACAATACACACCAAGTGAACAAGATAAAAACGATACACACAATACACACTATGTGCACAAGATAAAAACGATACACACAATACACGCAATGTGCATAAGATAAAAACGGTTTCAGGTTGCTTAAAGTGTGCTTTATTTAAGTAGATACGTTGATCAACGCGCATAGAAAAGAAAAATATTTAAACTTGGAGATTTTAGTAACAAGTTTTTTAAGCAAATGTAAACGGAAAAGAATATCAAATGAAGAACGAGACGATATTAAATTTTATATTCTTTATAGACTCCATAGGGAAAATTTGTAGAATTATTTATAATCAAAAAAATACACATAATAAAAAAAACATGTAGATTTGAGTGAAGTAGACTCTGTTTTTATGTGGGTGTCTTTCAAAGCATAAATATTTGTTTTGAGTTTAAAGAAACATTTTGTCTCCTTAAATATTCACTTAATTTAAGCAACCTGTTTTTTATTTTAGATTGATTTTATACTGTCTGCTTAAAATCAAAAACTGTAAGAAGCTGATAATTGAATCGAATTATCATATATATTGTGTTATCAAGTAAATTTATATTTAAACAAAGTAATTCCTGCTCTATTCCTTATCTCTTCTGCAAGTTTAAGGTCAAGCAAAAACAAAAAAATAAAATACACTACTAAAATAGTACTCCTTTATATTTTCATTTTTTTAGGTACATCGCAAATGCTATTCGTGAGAAAGTTGCTGGAATAATTTTGAACAAAAAAAATTTATGGCTGTGCTATCTGACGGAAGTCAAGCAAGAAAAACGGTGAATGAGAAAAAGCTTGTTCTTTTGTACACACAGAGAAATGTGACATACCCGTTTACTTCGTTTTTACCCTTTTTGACATGGAAGAACTTGGTGGAATCAATGCTGAATCATTAAAACAAGCTCTCGACTCGGTATTTCAAACGGGAAATGTTTCGCTGGATGAATACCAAACAAAGCTCATTCCAAAATTCTGGAAAATTAAAAGGTGAAATCAAAAGTGCAGATTCCACATTAAACATCACCCACTACCCTTTACCTAAAATACACTACACCAGATTTTTAAACCACCGATGAAGAGGATTTACAAATTTGTTAATAATGTAAGCTACTTTAACCACTGGATCTTATTGTTCTTGAAGGGATTGGTCCTTTGTCTCTGATCTTTGAGAAAGGGTTATTAATGACCCATGAAGTCACAGCCGCAGTAGAAAAAGCTATGGCCAATTTGCACGATCTTTGTAGATTCTATTGATAGATTTCTCAAAAAGTTCGTCATAAAAAATGAGCACGGTTTAGTGACAGTTGTGCCCCATGCCCCGTGGCTACGTGTCCCATGGCAGGACATAAAAGAAGAAAGTCTGAAAACAGGGAACATATAGAATTTGAAGAAGAAACTGTTGAATCGGTACAGCAATGGAGTTACGAATCTCCTCAATCAAAGTATTGGTTCCCTTGACTGAGAGACGTCTAGAATACTTTAACGAAGAAATATTTAATCGTCTTATTGGTTGGGCCCTCAATAAAGGGAAGCTGACCGCACAATAAATGGCGTGGGCGCTATTAAAACCCTAATTTAAAAATTCCGTGTTAAATTAAATGCATTTGGTTTTGATAACAAAAAGTTTTTTCCAAGTGGCGCTCTCTACAAAAAACTATCACAGCTTTATTTAGCCGTCTTAAAGTCAATGAACTGTGGCAAAAATATTTCTGTATTGGAAAAATTCCAAAATTCCAAAACAACTTTTTACTAGTAGAACTGGCTATGTGTATGTCCTCTTCAAACATCCATGAAGAGAGTGTATTAAACATACTGACCGGAATGTTAAAGTGATCCCCAAGTACTCAGACATATATAGATTATATTAAAGAATAAAAAAAATTAAAATAAATGATATAATT
>JAUZNK010030935.1:3142-18844 GCA_035046665.1 Euphysa ruthae
CTTTCAAATAGTCATAGCGCTGATATTATAAGGACTTTCAAATAGTCATAGCGCTGATATTATAAGGACTTTCAAATTTAACTTAAATTTAAAAAAAAAAATAAAAATATTAAACAAACAAATTAAAATCAAATTTTTTAAAAAAGGAAATGAATCACTTGAGAATAATTTAAATAATTTTTTTAGAACTAAAATTAAATTATACTTGGGTATAAAAAGTGTTTTATCCATTGAAGCGCAAAACAACAATTGTTTCGTTTTTATTTTTCTTATTCTACTTTTATAACATTTGTCTTCACAAAAATGTAAAATTGTATAACCAAACTGAAGCACAACTTTTTGGGGAAACTTTTGAAATGCATGCCCTTCTCAAAAATAAGAATGTTAAATCAACCAAAAATATCAGAAAAAAATTTTCCAAGATCTATAAATTTTTGTAGATTCGGAGTATTATATTTTCGGAAAAATAAATATTTTAGGGCATGCTTTGACATGTTTTGCTATGTCCAACTAATAAAAATATTAGCGAAAAAATTTTTTACATCAAACAAAATTTTAACAGAATTGAAGCACAATTTGTTGATAACGGTGTCATTTTTGGTAACAACTTGACATGATTTGGGACCTGAATCTCGAGGGAAAGAAAATTAATGGGTTGATTATCTACTAATAGGCCCCCTAACATCATTAAAAACAAAATCATAGAAAATATCACAAAAGGTTTTTACACATAAATTAGCCATATTTTGGGCATATTTATGCATAGAACAATAATAAAAACATTTTATATAATATCTACGAGTTTCAGAGAAAACCAATGAGCAGATTATAAAACTGGTTACTAAATTACGGATGGAATTAAATTATTAAGAACCACAAAACTTCAACAGAGTCCAACTAACAGGATATAAAAATTATACAAAAGGACAAAGGGAAATGCATGAACTAATTTGATTTTGTCAGCCACACCAAGAAATTAATTCGATAAGCTGTTCCATTTGGAAAAATAATTTCAGGTTTATTCAGTTTTCTAATTTAATTTGGAGTATTTTTGGGTGCTTTTGTATTTGTGTCCTTCTAGATTTAATCTTACTATTTTGTGAGAAGCTAAACGATACACAAACTAAATATGACAACAGGGATAAAATTTACCTCCACATCTTCAGGAGTGAGTTTAGTCATAAGGTTTCTGAGCAAAGACTGGTTTATCAACTCCAAGTTTGTAGAATCCAGTTTCTTCTGAATAGATTGCATCATTTCCTTTTTAAAATTCTTTTCAGGTTCACGAATACCATACACAGAATATTGTACATATTCATTATCATTAGACGTGTCACCAAGGGACACTCTGTCATCTGTTCGACTCGTTTGAACAGAGTGGTAACTTTCCTGTCTCTAAAACAGAAAATATTTTTAACTTAATAAAACTTTCTGTTTGTTTTTTTATACAAAGAATATTTTGAAGTTTTTAATGAATTAAATGGATCAAATGATCAAACCAAATCTAGCACAATTAATAACTTTGTGGATTTGTGCTCTAGTGATTAGCATTTCTCCCTATGAGACAGAAGACAAGTAGTTTGAATTCGCATTTTTCACAGTAAAGCTGCTTATTTCAGATACATAGCATATGTTTTTCCTCGACCTACTCACAAAATTTTAATATATATCATAAAAAAGAAAGGAAAAATTTTAAGCAAAACTTAAACAATGTTGATAACACAAAATTTTCTAAACCAACACAAACCTCATATAATTCAGCAGAATTTATCTCTTCAATTTTTGAAATGGACGCGAATGATGAAGTTCGAGACACTTGATAAGTTTCAACAGGACGGAACATATAATCTTCTTCTACATGTGGTGTTGGAAGTGAGCGGCTGCAGTAATTATTACCTTCTTCGATCCTATTAATTATTTATTTATTTATCATTAACCTTACAGAATTGAAAAAAAAAAACTACATATATATATATATCAAGATTGTTGTTAACCTGTAAAAATTCCTGAATATCTTGGATTTCTTGTAAATCAGACTTCCAAGTAACTAAAGCCTTATTTTTTTTTTTTTACAGAAGCCAAGACTTTTATTTCGATAAAAGCGATGCACAAGTAGAACAAATTCTTTTAAATTATGCACCAAGTTATGCAGCCCTGCCCAAACTTGCATTCTAACCTATTGAGCCAATCCTGATTTACCGAACTTGCATTCTAACCTATTGAGCCAATCCTGATTGACCGAACTTGCATCCTAACCTATTGAGCCAATCCTGATTTACCAAAAAGACATAAAGCATACAGTTACTAGTAAGTCAGTCTTAAAAAGTTTAGACGCCCGTTGTTGAAAAAATCAACTTCATGTAATTTACTCATAAGAAAAAATTCCTACATTTAAAATTTGCCTACAATGTACATATATTTTTCAAAGGAATTCATGATACCAGTGTTGCTCTAGAAATATGAAAATCATCACAGGTCAAATAAACCTGAAATAAATATCTTCAGCAATACCTTCATATCAGTGACAGCATTAGCGGTAATGAAATAGTGATTAATACCTAATTTGAAACATATTCAACCAATAATATTAAATGTAAATTCTGCAAATATGACATCGTTTGTTGTATATCTTTTCTATCCTAACAAATAGGTAATATGATTAAACCATTTAATCTTATTTCAGCATTCATATAGCAAAACCATAACATAACATTTTTATTTTTAATATAATAGTAATTAATATAAATTGGGTTGACATCATTTATATTGTTGGCACAATCACACAGTTCCTTTTTTTTTTTTTTTTTACTAGCAGAAGTGAATAACCAAAAACCAATACCCAGAAATATGTAAAATATAATAAAATTCTATTTTTGTGATTGTATCTAAGTGTTTAAAACCTACTATTAAAAACCAGAGATCGGGGTTTCATCCCCACCATGAAACAATTAAAATAAAATATTTACTTGAAATAAAAGACATTCTTGCATGGATCTCTGAACACAAATATATCCTTACGGTTACCAATGCGAAACTTATACAAAACACTTTGTATGGCCATGAAACCTAGTGATTTTCCACTGGGTTGAGTCACTGCGCGCAATCTTTTATGAATATGGATGTTTGTTCGCCATACCATATCACATTCAAAATGACCAGGTTTGAACTTATAGTCAGCGTGAATAACATTTTCTCTTTCTTTCACTATCACAATATCTGTTCCAATATGAGAAGTATCCCACGCCCGATCTTCATCCTCAGCAATGAGTAAGTTATGACATTGATTCGTTTTAAATAAATTCTCTAATAAAAGCCTCTAAAGAATTAAAATTTATTTTTAATAAAATCTTATTCTACTTTAATAATGAGCACATATCTTGTAAAGAGAATTTCATTTTCATTACTTTGGAACATGGCAAATATATAAAATGGCACTAACGAGCAAAAGATCCAAAGAAAAAGAAGTAATTTTTTTGCTTTATAGTCTGTCTCTAACAGAGAAGCCTATTCTGTTCTTTTTTATATAACTTTATGAAAAAGAACTCCTTCTTTCACCATCCAAACTCTAGAAATAACTTTTAGGTACAAAAATAATTTAGTGACTTTTTTTTTTATTAGCTATATGATTTAAAGTAGTTACCAAGAAAGTAGCCAAAATCAGATTATTTGAATTTTTAAGCGAATGAGAAATGTATTCAATATAATTAAGATGACCTAGGAATTGTTCATTTTATAACCAAATAAAGTCAATTCTAATTTTTATTACCATCAATTAAAAGTTGTTTGTGGACAAACTTGTTTTACAAATAAGTAAGATCAATCTTAAAATCGCACTCTATAATAAATTGATTCATTGTGATTAAACACATTTCATCCAAGGAGTGGCAAATAACAGCTTAGTATCTTATCTGATGTGGCGGTTCACTTGGCTAGGGAATGATCTTTAGCCATGAATGGCAAGTATCCTAGTGCATGACGCTATGATAAAAGAACCTGGTCGGTATATTTCCAAAAGTAGGTTGGCGTTAAAAAGTGCATCCAGTCGTAAAATTGTTTAAATACTTTATTAAATGTCTAAACATGTGTGCTGCACAAGCTGATCTATCAATAATTAAACTATTACAGTAAACACTGATTTTCATAAATTATTACTGCTTGTGATAAAGATGGTGGCGGTGATGGGGGTATTGGTGGTGCTCATGGTGGTGGTGAATATGATGATAGCAAAAATAATGAAACTCATTTAAAATAGTCAAGAAATATGAATAAATCTTACATTAGTAATAAAAAATTTAACATACCTGGTTGACAACTTTGCAAATGTGATCAAGCGTCTCTATTAGGTTTTTCAAGATATTCTGTTGGTGGATAACATTCTGCTCTTGCTCAGATCTCCTAAAACGAATTTGTAGCAAAATAATGTTCCGATATGAAACAGCAAATCAAATCTAAGTGAAGCTAAGTTAAGCTTAATTTTCTGATTTATTAGTTTAAATCAATTTTTATATTATTAATAATGACATAAGCCACTTAAACCAATTAAAATTCAATTTAGATTTGGCAGATTATGTCAAAATACTAAATAACATTTTTCCAAAAATCTATCAGACGGTTTATAGTTCGATATAATGTTTTAAAAATAGGAGAATTCAACCAAGAGCCACATGCCCATTTTAACTCACTGGACTTATATCAAAATATTGAAAATTATATTTCTAAAACTATATCCTCAGCAATATAGTTATGGGAACTATGAAAATCTAGAAGATTCATGTCATGTGGGTAAAGTTAGATAACTCCTTACCTCTACTTATGAGAGATCTCTATAGAGGTAATTTATTTTTTTAAGACAAATCAGTCACTTATGATTAGACTGTCTAATCACTAATTTATGTAATAATAAAAATGGATTCATAGTAGTAGTACCAACGGAACACTTAATAATACAAATTTTGGCAGTAAATCGGTAACAAGACCTGGGGCTTACCACTTGATTGGGAATGATTATAACTGGTAAATCAGCTAGAAACATATATAGCCATTTATTATATGCTAATTTTACTATGTAAAATATCAACCTATTCATCTCATTTAATAGTTATGTGTAAAACAAAATATTCTAAATTTATTAATTTTGAAGCTACATTTTAGACGAGCATGTGTCATTTAGAACTAAAATCTCTTGTGCAAATAACGGTTGCTCAATGAAAAAAATCTGGAGAGCAAATAATGAAATACTTACGTTCAAAACATAAGGGTCAATATAATTTACTTTCTGTGAAAGCTGAAAAAAGCAAATTACAAATCTAAATTGAAAGCATAAAGTCCTTCTTCTTTTTTTTTTTTGATTTGAATAAAAAACAAAAAGAAGTTTCTGGACGACCTGTAAATCCCTCTTAAAAAACTTAAATTTCAACGAAGAAAATTATTAGGAATTTCCCCAACCAAAACTGTAATACTTGTTTCTAATCACACAACACATGTCCTATGAGATTTGAATCAAAGTATTGTTAGCGACAGTTTTTGAGACGACTAGTGATACCATTCCTATCAATAAAAAGAGAGAACTACTGAAAAGGCTCAATTCGATACCATATCATTCAACAACTTTTAATGGTCAATTAAAGAAATTAATTGACCTTGAATGTAAATAAATATTTTTAAATCCGTAGCTTTCTGTAAGGCTAAAAGCCACTACTAGGCAGGAAGCTAAAATAAGAGAAAAAGCAGATCTTACACAGACTGGGAGAGATATTGGTTGACGATAGATAATATGAAATAAGTTAGATAATAAAAAACTAATTATTTCACCCTGGACTACAGGTGAATTCCTCATAAATATTGCGAAGCAAATTATTTTACCTTCTATGTAAATAAATATCAACAGATTCTTCACAAATATGCATAAACAACCAGAAATCTGGACATGCTTGTAAATTCTCCTCATCTTCATCCACCACATAGTTAGCATCATCATCGATGTCATTAAGTGAGGGTGCATCATAGTTTACAGCATCTAACTGTACATTTATGGTGTTTATTGATTCTGGAAGTAAACAAAATAAACTCATTTTTCTAGCAGAAGCTTTCAGAAAGAGGAACTAAAATTCAACAATCATGCAATGAGCGAGATCGCGATGGCGAGTACGAGACATTATTAAATATTATTTTGGGTAGAGAAAGGAATAAATTTTCTGATTCTAAAAATATATATATTGCAATCAAAAAAAAAAAAAAATATATATATATATAATAAATTAAAACACTATAAATATAAAAGTCAAATATTTTAAATCCCAAAAATATTTCTGTGATGTCACTGAATTAATTCATTAACGCAATGATTACAGAAATGTTTAGTTTTTTATGTTTTCTTATAATAAATTATTTTCTTATAAAAAATTTCCTTTTCTTTTTTATTGATTTAGAATTAATGTGTAGATGCATTTAAAAACACGTTTCACCGATTATACTTTGTTATACCTTCCAGAATGAGATACACAGTTTGCCTGTACAACTTATATTAAATACAACAGCCGTACCTACGATATTTAATCATATAACATCGGTACAGCAAAACTGTGATCAATCAATTCCCGTGAACGTAAAAGTAAGTTTTTTTATCAGCTTTTTTCTATTGAATATGTCTCAGATAATTATTGTCAATTAAAAAATTCTTTAAAATTCTCTCCCAGTGAACTATTTTGTAAACATTCAGACTGACTAGTGTATATGTTTATAATATATAATTTCTTCTTTTCTTTTAGCTCGCAGAATCAGCTATGCTCATATGAACAAGTTCAAAAAGACAAAATACTTTTAAAGAAGTTCAATGCAGCTATCATAGAAGTACATCACAAAGACAGGCAAACAACTGAAACTACACAGAGAGTTCTAAACTTCACTGATATTGGATTTCAAACAGATTTTAGCGATGAATGTGAAACCCAGATAAGTGAAACAGAAGTTTGTTATGAGTTACACTCAAATTTTCATTTGAGCCAAGGTTTGGAATCTACTGAATCCAATTTATATAAGGATGAAAATAATTTTCAAAGCAACAAGGACAACTCTTAAAAACCTTTGCATCTTATATTGGCCATTATTGCTTATTCTTCTACAACGATGTTTCACATGTTCATAGAGTACGAATTATATTAGAGAAATAGGTTCGGCACTAATAGTAACACTTTCTTGTAAAAATCGGCACAGAAATATATGGTGATCATAACCCTATTTCCTTGTTTTAGTCTATTGCTAGAATTTTATTGAAGCATAAACAATCAGTTTCTCTTCCTTTTTTGTGACAGTTCTCACAAAAATGCCAATCTTTCCCAACAAATTCATTTACACTTATAAGAGCTTGCAAAATTACATTCATTATCATTAAACTCTGATACTGCTGCACACTTGGGCTCAAAGAGACATGGTTGTAGTCTATTCTCGAAAATTTTGTTTATGTCATATGAATTCTCATAACTTTCTGAGCTATTGCTACTTGAAGAATTCGTGCAAAACTCGTATTCTGATACTATAATATTACCATATTTATTAAATTAAAAGAGAAAGAGAAAAGTATTAATTAACTGGTAAACAAAAAAAATTTAAACAATTACGGCTGTTTTTCTGTTGTGGTTGGTGTGTATATTACTCCTCCAGTGACGTCACAAAATTTTGAGCATTATGAAACCAGGAGTTTGAAATATCACTCAAATTGCTATGACTTGGTATGTTTTTAATTTTGTGATTTTTACCAATATTATTTTCTAATAAGCAGCATTATTGTAATCAAAATTTTATTTTTAGTGCCACCATTCCTTTAAGTAAAACAACTACCCTAATTTTTTATAATTTATTCTATATTATTATAAAAAACTACATTGTATTATTTATCTGGTTAATTTTGGAAAATACACTTATCTGTCTATCTATCTAGTTATTAAAAGACTTGAGGTTAAAAATACGACAGACAAGTCAAACAACTTGCTTAGGAGAGTAGGTTTAGACAGAATTTTACCAAATTTTTTAGAGGAGAGAGTTTCCTTTGAAACAATCATACCTATTTCTGACATAAAACTTGCTCGACTAGGTGTAGAAACATTGGGTGATAGGGTTAGGGTTCGAAAAAGCTATAGGAATATTACTATGGATCGACAAACACAATTAGCGAGAGCTGCAAGCATACACCAAGAAAAAAAACTAATGTTTTTCCCTGGAGATGTATCCAGACTATTTACTACAAGTTAAAGTACCTTGGACTGCACATTTTGTTTGTTTAGCAGATAGGTTTACTAAAAAAGTGCTATCACCTCAGAAAAAAATACATTTGCAAATGCTGGGTTTGGTTAAAAGAAAATAAAATTATTTTTGGAAGATAATGAGGCCGCAGTGGTATTTAAATATAAGGTAACTACTATAACGTAGTTATCATAATTTGTTTAGATAGTTTTTTTTTAGATAACAGATATATACCTAACCAGACAGTGGCCAAGAGGTCCTAAAATCAAGAATTTTCTCAGAAACCACTCATTAAATTTTTCTGAAACTTTTTATGATGATGTAATATAATATAAGGGCGAGATTTATAAAGAAATGTTGACTTGCCAAAAACTCTTATTTTCAGGGATTGGATCTACTGTTTTTAGATTTTTTAATATCTTTATTTGATGATTCCAATAATCAGGGCTCCATTACAACATTAACCATTGTTTTTGAGTTTTTATTTGTTAGGAATTAGTTTGCTTTAGAACGGAAAACCTCCGAGGTTTCTTGGTGAAGAATATCTCCATCAGATTTTTGGTGATACTTACTTGAAGTACGTACTATTGTAATTGACTAACTTTATCAGGCTTAAAATTGAAGTTTTACATATGGATGTTGTATAATTACCATTAAAAAAACTTGATAATTTAGGGCATACACTTTCGCATATAAAGGAATTAGAAATATTTGCGGGCAAAAAACTTTTGCGAATAAGATTTTGCAGAATTTCCAAAACCATAAATTTTCACAAAAAGACCCAAAGTTTTAAAATCAATATTATTCCATATTTATAGGTGGTCGCCATTGTAATGTAAGTCTCTGTCATGTTCTAAAGTTTGCAATTAGCACAGATGATGAGATGTCGCTTGGTTTTGCACTTCATCCGCCTATAAACTTTGTTGCTGTAGAAGAGGTAAGGACGTCAGAATTTATTTTTATCCCCAAAACCAATACATGTGTGAACCGTTTGCTTATACCAACACCAAGTGTAACTGCCAAGATTCCGAATGAGGCTGTGTTATTTAGACTATGACATGAAATTTGTCAGTGAATATATTAGTCATAGAGCTTCAACTTAACACTTGGGATGTTACAAATTTAGAAATTAAGGTAAATAATATTATCAATTGCTAAATGTGAAAGACATGGGTTATTTCTCTATAAAAATTTCCATTTCTGATGTCATTGTTTGTTTCAGCTTCGAAAAATCTGTCTGTAGCAATCCACAAGACATAACGCGTCTCGTTGCCAAATAATTAAAAATTTTATCATGATTGTAAATAGCTTGCTTTCCAAGCATATCATTACATTTTATTTACATCATCGATAGTTCAGAAAATGTATATAAAAAAAGAAAGAAGATAAAAGCTTATTTGTCACAAAGTCGTTTTTACTTTTTCACTTATCCTAAGTCTAAAGCATAAAATGTTTAACAGTGCCTCCATCATTCAAAATAAAATATAGATAAATATATCACTCATGATCATGTTCAAACAAAAACCTGGAAAATAGGGATTTACTTGTTTATAAGGGGGATCCACCAGATTAGCCTTGAAGAACTGCTGCAAAGAAAGGTATCGAATGCCAGAAATGGTGAATTAACACCACTTTTATTCTGACGTCCTCAAAATTTATTGCATTTAAAGCCATTAAGTTTATTATTATCTTAAAGAATTTAAGACTAAAAACACAAGTTTTGCATTCAATACCAATTTTGCAAGTTCTATCTAATGGTGGAATTACTTTTTTTATGTAAATATTGACTATGATTATAAGGGCCGTAAGCGCCTACAAATGCTACTATTTTTTCCCCCAGGATTCAGGAAGCTTAAGGCAATTATGACGCTCCATATACTAACCTTTTCTTTTCCAACTCTTGAAAAAACCACATGTTATGATCGTATAAAGATTTTACAACTACGTAACGATTTTACTCTTGATTAAAAAGGTATTACTTCCACGTATAAAGGTTTTAATATCACGTATAAAAGTTTTAATACCACTAACGATTTTACTACCGTGCATAAAGGTTTTACTAATACATATGAAGGATTACAACCATATAACAGTTTTAATACTGCGTATACAATTATTACTGCCACGTATAAAGGTTTTACTACATCGTATAAAGATTTTATTATTGTATAACTATTTTACTACTACACATAAAGGTATTAGTACACTTAAGGCAGTTATGACGTTCCATATAAATCCCTTATTTATATATTATATTATATACATATATATATATATATATTATACATATTATATATTATTTATATATTATATTTATCTATATATATATATATATATATATCACTTATTTATTAGCCTCAAGAAAAAAATTTAAAATACCAAAAAAAGTGCAGACAGAAAACAGAATCACACACTGTGTATAACTCACCTTGATTGAGCAGGTTTGGCATACTAAATCTTCTTCGATTGGGCAACAAAGCATGATAATTTGATTCTGTGAAACTTTTTGAACGTTGTAAAAATGCTCGGTTTTCATACTCAGCATTAAAAGATATTGAAGATTCACCAGTCGTAGAACTATGCATAGAAGAATCTTGTTTTTTTACATTTGGAGTAGATAATATAAGGTTATCCTCCCAGATATACACAGGCTCCTTTTGAAAAAAAGGAGAACTGAGTGCATCAGTCTGATACAAAACAGGTTGACTGCTGCTCCGAGGTAATGAGATCCGATTTTTAATGTTTTCTTTAGCAATAAAATGCTGCCGGTTATTTGTAAAATCTGAATGACTTCTGCGATGGCCAAATTTTCTTCTTGTCACTCTAGCTTTATCTTGTATTTCTTCAAAATGTGCATTTCCCATTTCCGATTCACTATAATCTAATACAACACAATAATATTTGCCAATCCGTTTAATAACATAGCCATTAATGTTTACACTGTCTAACTCAAAGATGAACAAGGGTAAACACAAACCACCAGCCTTTTCAATGCCTGTTACAAATTGAAAGTAACGACGCTCAAAGATACAATTTGATGCGTTTTGTGAATTTTGAACATGATCAGCAACTTTATGAAGACTATCTTCATTGATCAGACCTTGCGTTCGAAGGGCTGAAGCTATCTCATCTTTTAGCAACCATTCAACCTCTTCTATAGTCTTTGTTACTGCATTTCTTTGTGATAACGGAAGTGTGTTTAAATTGTCACCTTTCATGAAGCTACCAAAATAATTAAAAAAAACTTTAAACCATTAAAATTCTAAAAATATGTTCTTTGTCAGACGTCTTAATTTGGAATTATGTGATTGTTAGCTTATGATGGTTTTTTAATGTACGCTGCACGAGTGGCAATAAAAGTTAAAAGTCATCATCCATTTTCCCTAATTAACTTTTAAATGAAGGCAGTAAGAAATTTTTTTAAATTTTCTAAATCATAAAACTTTTTATAACTTTTGTGGAACATAATCTTAATATTTTTTGCCAACATTAAAATTTTTATGCAAAACCGTAAAAAATGGCCTAAAATCTTAAATGGTGATCTCAACAAAATGTGAACTAATTGGTTTGAAAAGTATTTAACAATGCTTAGAAAAATAGGTTAAGATAAAACCAGTAAAATTTATAGTACTGGAAGCAGTGAGTTTTTAAAAACCTGTTATTTTATGGGCATAATAGTTGGAACTACATTCCTTTAAATCGTTGGATAAAAGCAGCCTTAAATTGAATCTTTTCAAACAGATGGTTGCTCACTAATCAACTTTTAATCCTCATGTCAGCATTTTTAACCAAAATTAACAAAAAGTTACTCTAAATTGTTAATGCAAAACAGTCATGAAACAAAAGGTTTAAGATGCAAGAATGGCAGATCAATTATATTGAAGGCAGCAGGTAGTACTAGTATGCTGACAATCAAAAGGTGTGATAATGACATACCAAAGGTGTGACAATGACAACATACAAAATTGAAAAATGTATTAAGCTTCAACAATATTCTGAAACCAGAGACAAATTTTGACAATTTCAGGTTTTAGCAGAGTGAAATCAAATAAATGATATAAATTCTGAGTCAATTCAAATGAATTTCTGGTAGAAAGTACACAAAGGAAATATACATCCAATATTAAGCAGAGTAATATAACACAAACCTTTCGTCCTTGGAGATTTCTGTGAGCAATCGTGTTCTCGTTTGTCGTTCAGAATGGTCTGAGTGTATAGAATAAAAACTTTCTGAAGATGAATTTTGATGGAACATAATATCTTGAGGTGTTTTCCATTCCGCTTCGTCTTCAGGCTCAGCGGGTTGAGTGAGACAAATCAAGTCTAAAGTTATCTGCAAAGAAGGGTTGTAAGGATCAATATTGCGTCCATGATCATCAAGTCTGTGAAGGATTTCGTCTGAAAAAAAATTTAATATAGAAGGAAAATGGGAAAGGTAAAAGTCAAGTTTTGAGATATGAAAAATTAATCTTACACACTTGTATGTATTGTTGTTTGCAATAGAAACTTGGCATCATAATCTTAATATTATAAAAAGCACTTAGTGACTAATGAACTCCCGGAAACTAAAGCGGCTAAAAAAATTGTCAAATTTCAGCTTCTTGTTCTCAAAAAAAAATTTTTTTAATATAAACAAAGTATCCTTTTTTTGACTAAATCTAGTTTTTTTAAGACTAGGTACAGAACCCGGTAAATTTTTATAGCCAATATGTAACAACAAAATATTTTTTAACCACTTAACCGTCGGCATGCAATAGTCACAGCCTCGGGTAAATTCAGGTAAATTATATGTGTCCTATCTATCTAGGTCTTTGACTTCATGCAAAATTTATTAACAAAAGTAATGAAGAAATTTCAAGAGATTTTAAAAATACTTTTATTAGTACTATAATGATTATATTTGGACATGTTTGGGCTCAGTACCAAAAATGAGAACTGTTTATGTTCTTGCATTATGGACTTTCACGCAATATTTTAGAAAAAGATTAATAAGTAACTATAGAAACAAGAAGCTGTACAGATATCGGTAATTTTATATGACTCCATCAGCTATACCAAGATCCAAAAAAATAATATCATGATGTTTTAGAGCTTCTAAGATATATTATATAGTAACAGCGAGGAAGCAAAAATTACAATTATTTATGCTTTCTCTCTAATATATCTGACCGGCACAAACAGTTTTATTTAATTCTTTTATGAAACATTTATTACAAGTTCGGCAGGAGGAAAAGTATGATTTCTCATTTCTACGATACCAAGCAGGGAAAATTTGAAACAAGCAAAAATTTTCATACACTTTGGCATATATGATACAGAAAGCTTTAGTTTAAAGATTTTACCTCATTTACATAAGTTTTACTCAAATCAGGCAACTGAAGAATTGTGAAAAACTTAAAAATCAAAAATTTTTTTTTGTTAGAAATCTGTAACTATAAAAGCAAACTTAAGTTTGATATAAAAATTTTAGAAGAATAAATGCAATTATTTTGAGGAAAGAGTGCGATGCATGAGAGTGAATTTATAGTTTATTTATCACAGTAAAATGAAATATGCTCAAGTTATTTAATTAAGAAATAATAACATTAAAGCCTATTAAATAATTATAACGTATATTTAAAGTGGCAAAAGTTAAAACACAAATATAAACACACAGATTAACAACGCTACTTAAAACAATTGAAATTTGTAAATAACAGTTTAAAATAAAAATAAATTCTAGTTAGCTGCCTTAAAAATTAAACCTAGAAACAAGTTAACAAATGAAGAAAAGTGTTTTTGTTTAATTACTTTTAAATGAATTTTCCTTCATTTAGATTTATAAGTCCAGGAAAAAAAAAATTTTTTTTATACAGTCACGTTTAGATACAGCATAATGTAAAGAAATCTTTTAATTTAAAATTTAACCAGCAGACGAGAGCTAATTGTTCAATAATAATAAACTTAAAAACAAATCAAATATGTAAAATATATTACAAATATATTACAGTCCAGATGTTTCAAACCTACTTAAAATATCAACTGAAATATAAAATTTACATATATGGAGTTTAAGTTGTTCTATCAAACTCACCTTTCTACATCAGATTATAAGATGATAATCTTTAATTTTTTAACTAAATCGTTTGCTAAATAATATTTATTAAAAACTGGAAATTATCTGGAGTAAATGCTATTTAAAGAAATTGATTTTTGATGTATTTATGTGAAACAACCTATATATGGAAATGCACAATTAATTCTACAAAATACGCTATCAATATTATTACATTATTATAAGAGTATTATTATTATATATAATATAATATATTATATTATATAAGAAATTATTTTACATCAATAAGCTGATAATCAAGTAATTTTAGTTGAAACACAGACAAAGAAAAATTTACTAATATAAATTTTATTGTTTGCTCACGAGAAATTTTAAAAATCGAATTTTGGTGACTTCATGTTAATAATGAAGTAAAAAAAAAGTTCTATTATTAATAGGAAGAAGAGTAATGAGTGTATAAATTTATAATTTCTTAAAATAATCTCTGAAAAAGATAATTTGAAAAAAAGAATTTTCAAACAATAGAATTATCGAACTATAAAACTTTTACGCAATTCTACAATGAAAAGAAGAGGTTAACGTTAAGCTACAAACACTACTTTCTTTCATGATAGGACTTGTAGTTAAAGAAATAAGAAAGCAAATTTGCATTATATCTTTTTGTGTACTCCCAGGAAAAATTGTTGGGATTTATGTCCGATAGATTATCGCATATGTCTGATAGATTTCAGCTTTTTCTGGGCGTCGTCATGTCCGAAGGGTTTAAGATAGTTGTTTGCAGCCCTGTTTGTTCATTCGGCATATCAGAAAGAAAAAAAAATCAGACATTAAAGGGTGCGACAAAATTGATTACGCAAATACGTACGTAATTATAAACAGATAATATTAACCTTCAAGTAATCAATATAATAATAAACAATCTGTAACGCTAACGTAATGTTAGAATCCTATTTTTGATCATGTCTTGTAATTTATATATCTATTTTGTTCCTCAGCATAAGCGTTTAAAAGTAGATCACAGCAAACACACAGCTATTTTTTTTTCTATTTTTAATTGTCTAATTGTCAATTTCATACACAAAAAACCAGTTTTAAAAAATGAAGTCATATTATTCTGATGTGTGCCATATGCCATCACATTTGTTAAAAGATCAATTCATATCTGATTTGTACATAATCATTATAAGAGTATCCATTGGCTAATATTTGTTTGCCACCAGAATGTGTTTATCGCCCAATTATAATTTATTCAAGCAACTGGTAAGATGGAAGGCGAATGGAATAAAGTCTCGCAACAAAACAGATGTATTTATAACATATAATTATAACAATATGTTTCCCTACCCAATACAAAAGAAAAAAATTGATTGACTTGATATTTTCTTCTCTTTAAAAAGATATTCTGTTTA
>JAUZNK010030946.1:0-18843 GCA_035046665.1 Euphysa ruthae
TATACATTGTACATTTTGTATTTATAAGCCTATTCTACCCAGGAATAATTTGTTGTGAATTTAGGAATATATTTCAATAACATTTACCTGAATTCTAACCAATGTATGACATTTTTTAACAACTTTGCATGACCTTTACCACCAACAGCAGTCGCAGTAGCAATAGCAATGTCAAATAATGCTGAGAATGAATATAAATCTTTTGAATCTTTCTGCAAAATTTCAGCGACAGCATGAGAACACAAATGTATGATAACTCTCAAGACTGTGTCCAAATGCGAGCTAAAGTAGAGCAATAAAAACTTTCAAAAAATTTCAACTGTTTTTTTCCGATTTAGTAGTTTTATTGAATAATTTTTTTCTTTCTTTTTAATTAATGAAAGAGAAATTAAATGCAACAATTTAAGTTTGTGGGGTAATTCACCATAATAGAAAAGACATATTAAAACCCTAAAAAATATATTGAACATATGAGATAACAAAATTTTAAAAAATCATCATTTTTTCGAAACTAGACTTCACATACAGCTTCAGGAAAGTAGTTAACGCAACCATTGAAAACTAATGAATAGATCTGCCAACAACTAAGAACAGATCCATTGAAATCTAATAATATATTCACCAAAAAGTGAAGATCAATTTCACCAAAAACTAAAGAACAAATTGACCACAAATTAGCAAACAGATTCACTAAAAACTAATGAACAAATCTATCAGAAATAATCAAAAGATTCATCCATAACTAACAAACAGATAAAAACTACTGAGCGGATTCGGCAAAAGTTTTTGAAAGGATTCGCCAAAAATAAATTAAAATCTTCACAAAAAACTAATGAACATGTCCATTTAAAAGTAACAAAAAGTTTCATTGGAAATCAACAAAATCTAAATGAATCTAAAATAAAATTAAACCAATAAAATTTAAATGCTTAAGTTCAACAATCCAAGTCGATGGGGTACAGAATAAAACATTTTCGAAATGGTAAAAAATACTTTCTCAAATATCATAGTTGAAGAATGTTAAAAAATCTAAAAAAATATTTTTAAATATAAGGCATAAAATTTTAAAATCATCACTTTTTGAAGCTACACTTCACACAGAACTAACAGAACCATTGAAAACTAATGGGCGGATTCATCAAATGCTTTTGAAAGGGTTCACCAAAAAGCAATTAACATCTTCAACTAATGAAAAAAAAAAAAAACTTTTTATTTCAATCTCAGTATAGTATAACAAAGATAATTTATTATTAGAATATTTCAATTTTATGGTTAGAAACATTTATAGAATATTGATGGCAGTATCTAATACTTACTGATACATAAAGACTACACACTACATAAAGGTAGATCAGTGTTTTTTTTTTTAATATAAAGCTCATACTTATTTTCAATAGCAAAGTTGATTAGTACACTTAACAAAGAACAACTTTCTACAACAATGGTTTTCATCAATTTGTATATGCTTTCGTCACTTTCACTAAAAATATCCAACAATACACCAACAACTCCTACGTCTTTTTCTTCTAAAAATAATAACAAATATATAGTCAATAATATCAGGAATTCTATATTTTTGAAAAGAATTATAGAATTCTGTAAGGTCAAGAACATTTATTAGCTCTAAATCCTGATATCATAAATTCCAGAAAAAATACTGTAAATATTTCTAAACATTACCTAAATTTCTGCAAAAATTGAAGGGCAACTATTGGAGAAAAATTAAACAATGTGAAAATTTGGACATGCCTTATGCAAAAAATGTTTAAGATTCCCGACATTAAATAAAAACCAAAAAGTATATATAAGAGTTTCCAGCAGAAAATGGCATCATCGTCTTTCAAGCTCATAACAAATAAAATAATTATTGAAAAGATTCACAAAAGTTTAAAAAATTTTGTTTTTAGGCTTAAAATGACTGTTTCAGAGACTTGGTTAGGAGAAAAATAATTTTTGGTAGGTGGTCATTTGAGATAAAAAATGTATTCTAAATATGGTAATTTAACTTAAAATTAAAAAAAAATAAACTAAAATGCTTCAGATCCTGGGAACTGGGCTTAAAATTTCCCAAATTTCCAAAATGGAAAAATAACCGTAAATAATATTTTGAAACAGCAGACAAAGGTCCTTTAGCTTCATGCAAAATATCAAAAAAAAAATAAAGAAAGGATTTTGAAATTTAAAAATTTAGTTTTTAAGCCTAAAATCACCATAATTTGACAACTGATTCAGTACTGAAAATCAAGAATGATTTTCAAAAATCAAAAATTGTTATTATTTTTACATTATATCCTTATGACTCCATGCAAATTTCCAATAAATACTTTTAGAATGTTCTATTAACGTATGATTAGATCCTATATTAAATGGCTAATATTCAAACAGTTATAAACGGTTTTGATAATACTAAATTATTATTTATCAATATAATAGGCTTGTCAAAAAGTAAAAAAAAAAAAGAAATAATACATTTAAATTGAAAATATTTTGAAAATATAAAATGCTTTAACAAGTGATATTTCAATAAATATTTTACTTACTGGTTAACAGTAAATTTGAAAATAAATGGATGTACGCTTCAATAAATTGTTGACTATGTTGTGGTAGATCTAATATTGATTTAAAAAACATGTAGAGCATCAAGGTTTGTTGCTCGAAAAATTGTGTGAATATAACAAGGGTTCGAGAATGTACAATGAGATCAGCAAGAAATCTCATCCAACTGACCAAGGCTGTTTCTTCAACAAGTTTTTCACTGAAAAAATAAAAAAAAGACGCTATTGAAATAGGTATTAATGCTAAACACCAAAGAACTACATTGTGGTAAAAGATATTAATTCACTGTTTTTCTGTATTTCTTTATGATATCAACAATAATTTATGCCACCAAACAACAACCAAATTTTTGGTTGATCAAAGTCAAATAAACAAATCCCTAACATAAAATCATAAAAAAACTATTACAGTGACTTCTAAAAACCAATCCACACATTATTTATAACATCCAAGCATTAAAAAAATTTCAGCGTAAACGGCGAAATATTTTTTGACAGAATTCAAAAACAGTACTAGGATAAATTTGACCTATCATCATTGTTATTTTTATATTTGACTCATTATGATGTTTTTTCAAACTAAAAAAAAAAATAGCCATAATAAATTTTTATTGAAAATGGTTGACATATCTGTCCATAAAAAAAAAAAATCCTAGAAAACACCATACAAAGATTAATTAGAAAAACTGCAGTTTCTTTTCAAGCTCAAAATATTGGCCCAGACCATATCATACACATAAAAAATGAGCAAGCAGTTTTGGAGATGACCAAACAAACAAATTTGCAAGAGGTGTCTGCTCACCAAAAGATAAAATTTATCAAACCTGCTTGTAAAGTGTTTTAAAGACCATTTATTGATTATCTCTAATATTTTAATGAAGACCACGATTTCCAAACGGTCAAGATCCGGTTCATCAAGACACAAATAAGTCAGCTGCTCTGCATGATGCCAATTGTTATCAAGTAACTGATCCAACCAAATACTAGAAAATACAGCCATTCCCAAAGGTTTTATCTCTTGAAAGTCTTGATTCATTTCACTATGCATAACTGGTAGTATTTCATTGCATATTTCAGATAAAGTTTGAATGAGCCACTTTAATGATAATGCACTGTTGTTCATGCCATCTATATCTATGAATTAAACACAAAAATCTACTAACATCTTCCTATAGAAGAACAAAATTCATTCACTATATTACATCCTGGAAACATACAGATTAAATACCACTACCTCACGAAAAGTTTGAAATCCTGACGTCTGTTTATGGGAATAATAATAATAATTCAGTATATAACTGTTTTACAGGCCAAGGTTTGAAGCTTCTTTAAAAAGAAAAAAATGTTTTTTTTCTTTTTTCATTTAATAATTTCATCATTACCACCATATGCTAAGATTATCAGAAGTTAAACAAGCACCCAATTAAAATACCTGACTTCTCCATATTTAAATGAAGCATAAAAATATCTCTAATGCCACCATGGAATGGAGTTTCTTCATCCCTGAGGGTGCAATAGATTTCATTACAAAGAACTATTTCTAACTGCTGCCATTTCTTTAATGCACTCATGAAATTATCGGGTAAAACTAAAAGAATAACAACATTAGTTATTCCACAGTAACACTTATTTACATCGAAAAAAAAGGTACAGACAGACTGAAAGTTCTAAAGTCAAAAAATCATGCTCTTTTACAATTGTGGTGTCTGCCATTTTTCACCTGAATGCTAATTTTTTTGTCAAATGCACATATGGTTTAAATAATGTCACTTACTTTTAATTTCTATTTGAAAAATTTACAAATAAATTTGCATCCAACCCAAAAAAGCATTGTTAAGGGTATAAAGATAGAGGAAGATAGGGAATGATGATTTTTAGTTAATTCTTATATGGTCAAAATGTTTTCTACAAACAATTTGCATAAAAAATTGGAAAAAGATTCAAAATAATTAGATATCAATAATAATTAGTATTATTATTAAGAAATTATCTGAGTAACTTAGTGCTATTAACAGAAAAAAAAATTATCTAGGACCTTTTGCTACACATGAAGAATATTTGGTAAATGTGGGCTAAGTGATTTCTATCATAAAAAACTTTAAACAGATGAAAAACTAAAACTATAATTATATTTTAAAACTATTTTGAGAAATATTTAAAAATTGTAATATTGTTTTAAAAAATTGCCCAAAAAGTTAATAATCTAGAAATTAGCTGAAAGAAAATGAAAACCATACAATTAAAGCATTGAAAATGTTTGTTTTTTAATAAATTTCAACAGTGGATAAAAAATTAAAATTAACCATAACATGATTACTGAATTAATTTTGAATTTATCATTAATAGATTTAAACCAAATTTATTATTACTTCATTTTGAAATAAAAATAGAATTTTTTGAAATTCAATGCTTTATTTAATTTAATGCTTTATTTCAGTACTAGGTCCTTATGTCTTACTTTGGAAGCTTTTCAATTCTTTTGATCTTGAATTAGCAGGTGGAAGAACAACACCAATCACATCTGTATAGAATTCCTTTCTTGTATCTGACAATTCACAGCCTTCAGTAGCAAAATCAACGACAAACTCTCTACATGTAACAATACATAATAAAAATGAATTTTTTTCTTTATTTCTTTTTTACAATAAAATAGTTTAAAATACAGTTTTACATCAGGAAAAATTTTCAAAACAGCCAATAAACTCGAACAAAAAAAGTCGGCAAAAACGAAATACAATTTATTTGAGAAAAGATAATAACAAATTTTCACCCTTTTTTTGACTTGAGCCTCATGAACAAAGTGATTATTTCCGGAAGGTGGTTAACTTGTTTAACAGAAAATAACAAAAATTTGAAATGTTATTAAATAACATAAATATACCCTACGTGAATATTGAAACAAATTATCTAATTAGTTTTAAATTTAATTGTTGTCTCATAATAGTGCTTCTTTTCAATAAGTTTGAAAGAATTAACATTTTTGCTAATTTTAATGTCTTTGTTGCTTATTGATGACCTGTTGCTAATGAACTTTATAACAAAATTTTAAACAAATTAATTGATTTCAAAAATATTTGTGTTTGTCAACTCAGGCATTAATAATTAAAAAGATATAAAACGCATGTCATGAGTTTATTGTCATGAGTTAATTCCTACAAAAACCTTAAAATTTTTGATTGTAAATAGCCTGATGATAGGAGCAGCATGACTCCTGAAACGTCGCTCAAGAAAAATTTTATAACTCATGACATGCGTTTTAAATCTTTTTAATTAAATCAACTGATGATTGCTAATCCAATTATCAAAAATTTAAAAGTAAGATTTTGTTAATTGGAATTGTAAAGGACCATTTGCTAGGAACAAGATATTGTGCTTTTGATACAATTCTTCAAATAAAATTGAAAAAATAAATCTTTGGAGCTGTTAATAACCAATCAGATTTTTTTTTTAATCTATAACTTTGCTTTAAGACCTTAATAGTTTAAAAAAAATGGATGAACAAACCAACTTTGGCGAATTTATAAAAAGTTTTGGTGAATTTATTAAGACAAAACCCAGGCTTTACTTGGAGACAAGGTTTTCCAACAAAACCCAAGCTTTATTTGGGGACAATGTTTTCCTATCATTTTGAATTCTTAATTTCAAAAACATTGGTTTATCTCTATTCTCAAGTACTAACAGAAAAAGGCACATTACCGAAATTGAACAAATAAGCACGAAGGATTTTTTCTTTTTATTCTTTATTTCAAGATTAAATATGAAGGTGTAGAATTTTTTTATATTTTTTTATGTGAGAGAAAACTTACTAATTTATATAGTTATATTTCAGGGTTATCAATATTAACAATTTTAACGCATAATAATACAATATAGGTAGGAAGGTCTCAGTCACCTAAGAGCTTATTCAAGAGAGGGATTTAATTGATAAGAAAGGAAATTTTTGTTTTGAAAAACGTACAAAAAAAATATTTAAAAATGGCTTTAGCCAAATATTTTAAATTACACAAAATAATTTAAGTGCTCATATTTTGTTAATGCTATTAAATTACACATCCATCTAAGAGATCCAGAACCAATCATTATATTTTGAATAAAAAACATTCAATATCCCAAAGATTGAGATTCGCCCTTCACCAAAATAGAAATCAACATACTTTGATTTTGTAACAGCCAACTTCAAAAGTTTAATAAAACTCTGAGTAAGGTTACCAAACTCTTTTGAATGGTTCTTCACTTCATCCTTATCTTTCAACACATATCTTTTCAGCATCATCCAAACAAACACTGCAATTGTATCACAAAAGATGTAAGGATAAAAATTCACCAGATGAGAGCAAGCCAGCAAGTTTTGTAATAACAAAACTAATTCTTGTGAAAACTTGATGGTAGTAAGTATATCAATGCTGTTGTTGGCTATGTCACTATTAATTTGTACCTTGTCAACTGGAACTATCTGAATATAAATAGAAAAATAGAAGTTAGGCTATTAAGCTAAGAATAAAACCAAGGCTGAAAGCCCCAACCTGGCCATGAGAAATGTTGCAACCTAAGTCAGGTAGATGTTGCAACCTAAGTCAGGTAAATGTTTCAACCTAAGTCTAGTAAATGTTGCAACCTATGTCAGGAAAATGTTTCAACCTAAGTCAGGTACATTTTTTTTTTTTCCGTTTATGTTTGGCATAGGTTGATGTCTGACATAAAATGGATTTTATTAATATATTTTGAAAAGATATGCTAAATCAAAAACTAATTTTTGAAATGATACTCATCTCAGAAGTATGTTCCAACAATAACTATATTAATCAGATAAAAAATCCAGAAAAAAATTAATAGTAATACCATTAATTCTGCCTCAATACTATCTTTTGAGGTTTCAAAAATATAAGGAACCCAGCAGCAGTAGAACAAGTAATCTTCCAACTTTATTGTTAGCTAAATAACAAAAATTCTATATAACAAAAGCAGTAGACTTGATCATTTAAGATATTTATTGTCTGAATATGAAAATAGAATGGAAATAAAAAAAAATAAAAATTATAATAACATTTTCTGCTCCCACTCAAACAACCTTCACCAAAATACATCCTTCTATTCAAACCATTTGCATCAAAATTCACCATGCAATTCAAACTATTTTTTATAAAAATTTGCAATCCTATTCAAAGCATTTGCATCAATATATGCCTTCCTATTCAAATTACCTTGAATAAAAATACACCCTTCTATTTAACCGCCCTAACATCAAAACACACATTCCTATTCAAACTGTTTGCGTTAAAATACACCCTCCCATTAAATCTACCTCTCATCAAAATACCTCTATTTTATTCAAATTATTTGCATCAAAATATGCTTTCCTATTCAAACGATTTGCATCAATATACGCCATCCTCATCAAACTATTTCCATCAAAATAAACCCTAATCTTCAAACTACCTATCAAAATAAGCAATTTAGATTGAAGCAAATACAATAAATCCAGCTCACTTAGGCACAAATCTAATTCCTAGAAGCCAGCTTCTTGTTTTTGAATCTCTATAAAAAATATTTTTAAATTGCAAATATTTCTAAAAGCCATTTAAGCAATAGAAGCCGAGGATTTCATTTTTTTACTGTATTATGGGTTTTGATGTTTTGCAAGAATAAAAAAATGTATACAGTAATTACTTCTTCTGGATTCTTCAATTTATTATACCAATTTGCAGGAATTGGCAATAGCTGCAACCAAGACCATGTATAACTAAAAGCATTTCTAGCTGCTAGGCATTGCACTAACTCGCTGCCAGATGTAACTACCGATAGCATTTTTCCCATTAATGTGAGAAGTGAAGAGTACCAAGATTCGTAGTTATCAAGATTTTTTAAGTAATCTAAAACCTGAAAAAGAAAAATCAATGCTGCAGCAAAAGGATTATTCAGGTTTTTTTTTATTTTTAAACCTTACATCAATTAATTAATTACTTGATAAAAAAAATCAAGATAAGAATAATAGCTATGAGTTTAGGGACTGACCCAGATAAGCGTCTAATTTTTATGACGCAGGTTTGTCTTCATATATTTATTGAAAAAATATGACGCTTTTTTCTAGTTTGATTTTTTTTTTTAACGTTGCTTTTTTACAGCAAATCGGTGTGTTTTACAGCAAACTGGTGTGTTTTACAGCAAATCGGTGTGTTTTACAGCAAATTGGTGTGTTTTACAGCAAATCGGTGTGTTTTACAATCGTTCTCAATATTTTATTAAAACTATCTCATTTATTTGAAATTAGTCTGGTTAAGATCCGTGGCCTAACGGTAGCACATTTTCCGATAATATTGCATTGTAATGGGAAATGTTGTGGGTTCAAATCCACTCGAGAGCGAAAAAGAAAAAAAAATTTTTGTTATCGATTGTTGCTAAAGCACAAATGGTAGCTTTAAATTGAGCCACTACCTGATTCGATGATAGATGTTTTCAGATGATCTTCTAGCGAATTAAAAAGTTAATAATCGATAATCGAAAATCGTACACAATCAATCATTATTCAGTTTCTATAATGCATCTTTTTATAAAATTTCTGCTTTGTAAAACAACTGGTTTTTAAAATAGTTTTATTTAAAAAAAATATATAAATGCATTTTTTTATATTTAAATTATTTTTTTTGTATTAGGTTTGCCGTTGAAATATTTTGATAAGCTAGTTGTTTCAAAATTAATTAAGTCTAGATATATTTCCAAGGAATCAAATCAATGAATATCCATTTTTTTCTTATTAAGAACTCTCCAAGAAGAGATTCATTGCTGTATTTATATTCATATACCACACACAACTGAAATAGTTAATATTTAAATTTTATGACGGGTTCAAAAACTAAATACTTCAAACAAAAGAATTTATTTCTTTATTTAATTAAACTAGTTGTTTTTGATATTTGAAATGCTGCAAACATGTATTTGCAAAATATAGAGTTTCCCATTCCTAATTCAGAGGAAATGTATTAAAATATGTACATACTCAAATTTTTGTTACATAACTTTGCAAAATACTAGAATATTTGGCATGTATAATCTTCGTAGATTTTGAAAAAATTACATATTTTAAAAAATTACATATTCAGAGTATATTGCATATTGTATATTTAGAGTATATTATAGCCTCAAGAAAATGCTTTGGATTTATTTTCTAGAAAACAAGCTGATAAGAAATATTAAAATTTTCTTGTTTTTGTACTTTTTTTAATTTGTTTAAAAGAAAAATAAAAGAGCTTTTCCATAAAAAGACTCAAAAATCTAACATCCTCCCTTTCTTTCATCCCCCACTGATTTAAAATGGAACAAGCAAAGCAGACCAAATATAATCTATTTCAAAAATGCAATGAATGGCAAGAATAAAGAAGCGTTAAACACAATCTGGATTACATTCAAGATATATTAGGACAAGAATTTGAGTGTTCAACAACAGCTATAAAAAACAGCTGTTATGACATTCGTGAAATTTTTTTTTGTTTTATACGAATATCTCATTGTATGTAAAATACAAGAATAAAAATTTGAATTTGATTTATGAATAATTGCCTTGATGCTATTACAAATATTATCATATGATTTCGGCAGCAAGTAAATCATTTTGTTATTTTATAATTTATGAAAATGATATAATTTAGACAATTATACTGACCAAAGGATCCATATTTCTTGGCTTTTTTTCTGCAATAGCATAAAAGTATATTTGATCTTCTTTCAAAATATCTTCTTCACCAAAAAGACTTTTTGAATACGTTACATTATCAGTGCAATGCAAAAGAATATTGTGATGAACCTAAAAAGCAATGAACCTCTCACATAACATACTCTCCTGAATAAATATCATGCTGAAAGTCTTTCCTTTCTACATTTAATATCCTTCAATGACTACCGAATATAACGGTTATAACTCCTATATGAATATTTATGACAATAAAGATCTAGAAGATTAATTTGATAATAACGGATGCAAAAAACCTTCTTTCTACTAAAAATTTGCAAATAAATTTGTACATATAGATATATTAAATTGAGCGCAGAGTAACTATGGTAAATATGGTGTGTGTGCTTGTACACCATTCACTATCAGGACTGGATTTCAAGAAAATTCAAAATAGTTTTTTTAAGACCTTATTATTGAGCATAATAAAAAAAATACGTGAGATTCTGCACGTAGCTGTTTATGTCAAAAAATGCTCTTACTATCCTCTATAATCTCTACTAAATAAAATTTCAAAAACAACATTTTTGGGTCCATTACCAAAAAATAAGTTTTTGACAGGTGACCATTTATGTCAAAAAATTCCTTTATAGCCCTATGGCCTTATAGGCTTATGGCGAATTAAAAAAGAAAAAAATATTTTGAGAAAACTTTTAAAATGTTTTTCCTCTGAAGCAGCACCAAAAAAGCCATATTTAGGCACAGCATCAAAAAACAAAGTGTTTCACAGGTGGCTGGCTATTCAGGTCAAACATCATGCAAAATTAAAAATGAAATTAATGAGTAGATTTTCAGAAATATTCAAAGGTTACTTTTATGCCTGAAATGAGCAGATTTGGAAATAATCAAATCCAACACCCAAAAAAGTTTTTTTTTTATCAAAAATATCACATTTCTTTATGATGCTATTATAACTATACAAAGAATTTCAGAAAAAAATAATGGATAGTTACTGAGAAAAAATGTTTCGGACAGACAAATAGATGGATATAATAAATTTGTAGGACTCAGTCAGCTATGATAGGAGTCCGAAAATCTTTACTGAGATAACTGGCAGCATGTGATTCACTGGAACCTTAGCAGATATACAGAGAAGCGCAAAAGTATTTATTATTGTATTTGAAAGAAGGAAAAAACTGCATTGATATTAATGATAGCAGACAGCTTAGTGATAGCAGATAGCAGTGACACCTTAATAGATATAAAGAGAAACGTATAAATTTTTGATGTGTTGTTAGAAAGAAAATTTTTATTGAGATGTAGTATAACAAGTAATTTTGCGCCACCTTACAAAATATGGCTTTAAATACTTTGAGAAAAGGAATGTTTGATGAACTTACCTGTTTAATAATTTCTTGATTATTTGTTTCAGAAAAATTGCTAAACATATAATCAAGAAACATTATTAAATGACTTGAGTGGATGACAGCTTTTATTTCAATCTTTGATAAGCTTAAGATTTGATTAACAATTTTTTGAAGAACTTTATTTTTTAGCTCAACAGGAAGTGTCTGGAACACCATCACCATCACCTGAGCATGCTGAACGTTAACGTCTGAAAAACAAGTGCACATGCTTCATTCGATATATATGCAATATAAAATATATTTCTCAATTGAAATATATTTTATATAGATAATTATTGGAAAAAAAATAATCAACTTCAAACAAACAATTTTCACCAAATTGTAATATAAGTCTAAGCAAGTTCATGCCAAATTTTAAATGTAAAAGTCATAAACACTTCTCTTTTATCTTTATATTAGGTTTCAGAAATTTATATTAATCATTTTTTATAGAAAACCATGGGTAAATTTGGCGCTTAAAACCTTTCAAGAAAAGTAGCAATAAACAAATATATCGGAACAATGGAGGAGCATGGTTTGAACCCCCTAATTTCAGGGGGGGGGCTAATTTATTTAGGTATTGGTATTTGGTATTTTTCAGACAGGGAGGGGGCTAATTTTAGGGGAGGGGCTAAAATCCTTGAGGGGGCTGGACCCCTCTACAGACTATGAGAAATTCTTACATGTGAGAGAACCTTCAATTGATGATTTCATTAAAGTGTTGATAAATGACAACCAAGAATTAAGAACAAAATCATTGCCACCATGAATAATATTCATTAATGATATTTTTACAAAAATTCCCAACACCTGGTTACTTAGGTTAAGCTGTCGTTCTGCATCTTTAGCAAGAGGGATTCCAAGTTTATACAGCAATATATCCTACAAGAAAAAATTTTTCATCATGATTAATCAAGATGAAAATTATTTTTAGTTTCATTTTTTTTCTCATAATTGTGCCTTTAAAAAAACGTCAAAATAAGAAAAGAACAAAGCACTATTCCATTATTGATAAAAGAAAATAATTCATTCTAATCAGATACTCAAACTCTCATATTAAATGTATGTTATAATCAAAAAGGAAATGCTAAACAAGACCACTACGCCACCATCACCCACATACAATTAGCCTAAGCTATTATATTTAAAAGCATTATGTTTTTTCTATCAGACTAATATTACCATAACAAAAAAAACATTATATTATCATTCATTAAAAAAATTTATTATTTACAGGGAATGAATAAAGACCCTCAAACAATTGCTACATTGTAGCATGAAGCTTACTACAAAACCAGATGCTCCAAAGTCGTATTCGTTTTGCTGGTACTTTTCATGTTACATGCTACAAATATTGGTGTCAGATGCTACATGCTATATTAATGAACATGTTCATTATTGTAGCATGTAGCAAGCTACATTTGTTTCTTACAGCATTCGTTTGCAACAATGTTTGACAATGTTTAACAATGTTTGTGAAAAAACCTTGGTCCTTTCTTTGTTTCATACAGTTTCTTGTTTTTCCTCGATGCTTTCTTGGGTTTTCTTCCAAAGCTTTTAGAATTAATAAACTCGATAACACTTAACTTTCTTCCTCCATTTTATTTATTTATTTTTTGTTTTTCAAATCTTCATATGATTTCACACGTATTTGTAACATTCAATTTTGAAAATATTTGAAAGAGTGGCAAAACAAATGTTAGAAAGTAATGTGGAATCATCAGGCAAAAGTAAACTGGATTGTGATATTATTATTGAAAAAATAATCTACATGCTGTAAGTCAAAATACGTATCATGTACTTCATCAAATGAAAACATATACCCTTTGCGTGCTGTGGGAAAAATTCTAAAGTATAAGCTATAGACCAGCTATTTTTAAGCAAAAAAAAATGTTCATAACTTTTATTATATTAAAGTGTAGACGTTCAGTGGAGACTAATTTTTAGCTTAATCTCGAAATATTCCAAAACTGGGACATTTTTATTACATCAAAATCCCAGAATATTCCAGGAATGACGTACAAAGGGTTTAAAAGGTTTAAAAAAGCTTTGAATGTGAAAAAAATCTATAACATATTTATCTAATCTTCACTGAGTTGGCCAGGGTTGTTTGACTATACAAAGCTATTCTTTTTCAAATGTCACCTTTTACAAATTTATGCATTAAAAAGATTATTTAGAAAAAAAAAAATCAATGAAAAATAAAAATTTAATCAATGCAAGTTCTTTTTATCTTAAAACTATACAAAAAATTGAGCAAAAGAATGTTAATAGCTTTGGTGTCGTTCAATAAAAATTATTGATCTTAAATGTCAAAAGAATTTTATCAGTTTCAATGAAAAGAATGAATATAAATTATTAAATAATTAGTGAAATAGAAAAAATTCTAAGATTATTAGAATCATTTTTTCAAATCATTTAAACATATTTAATATTTTTTTAAATATAGACTTAGAAAATATAATTTTTTGAACATAACATTTAGAAAGTGCACACACATTTTTGGTTTCCTTTCTTCTTTTCTTAAAAAAGCCAAATAAAGACCAATTGTGCCCTCAAAAGTTCTGGCCATGACAAATATCTATCCCTGTGAATTTTTTCCTACGATTTTCAATAAAAACAGATAATATTCCATATAATTAATCTTTATAGAAGTTATATAAGTATAATGAAGTTATAATAAAACTATGTATTTTTTACAAAAACAAATCAATAAATGGGGATATACCTACGTCAAAATTAATAGTACCCTAAAAAAAAAATTTAAGTATGACTCAGGTACAGCAAAAAAATTCATATTATGTCATCGTATAAGGTTAAAAATTAATTTCTGAAACACTGCAGTGATAGTTCATTTTGGGCTGACGATAGTGGAAGGTTATTTTTTTGTGAATAAGAGTATACCAAATTTTGATGAGATTTTTATGAAATACGATTGATATGATTAGGTTCATTGAATGAGTGAATGGATTCTTTGATTTTCCGCCAAATTAAGCGTGATACAGTGTTTTTACTCCAGTTGAATGTGAGACGAGAACAGATATACGTTACCTAAAATCTACTACAATGAATTACCAGACATTTCCATTATGGCCTCATAGTTTGGCATCTTAAACCAATGCGCCATGGATCCATAAAAGCCTATACATGTGCCAGATATCCAATAGATTGAGTGATCAGAAGTTCATGGACCATGTTTTGGCAAGAAGTGATTAGCCTCTTCCATGAAACTTTTACAATTATTACAGGATCTGGTAAAAAAGTGGTAGCCAACATTAAAAACAGGCTAAAAAACCAACAATTAAAAAAAAACTCACCCTTAATTGATTATCAAGAAGATCACTGGTTAAAATGAAAGCCAATAACTTTGCAACTCGTCCTTTAACTTCACTGATATCAGAAGAACAGGAAGAAGGGGGACCTGAAATTATCCTTGCAAAAGTTACCAGACGTTGTTCTGTAAATGATGTTTTTACTTGCTCTTTAAATAAGTTGTCAACACAGATTAAAAATGACTTATTGATGAACTCAATTAGGCTGCTTGCCAGCAAGACAAACTAAACAAATAGAAAAATATTACTTGTTTGATTGTTAGCCAAAAAATAATGTCCTCAACATTACTGGCTTGCTATGCACAGTTGACAGTGTTTCATGTTAAATAGTATCAAACGAAACAAACACTTGATGAATAACTTCTATTTCAACAATAAAATAAGACCTTTCAATAACTGTTATTTTAAAACATTTATCATAGAAAATATAACAAAATACATATAACAGGAAATTTTCAAGTGAAAACATTAGTACTTATTAATATATACTATTTACTTATACTATTATTTTAGTGTAACTTTCTGAAGAATATTAAACTTTGATTTTCAGCACATTAAGGAGCATGCCTTCCTCACAAAAAAAATAATTTTTGAAGATAACAATATTTCTAAATTATCAATAATAATCTCAGCACAACTAAAACATAACTTTGTGAAAAAATTCATAAAACGTTGATTTTGGGAAAATTTGGATATCATTACCCGAAAAACAACCATAAACAACCTTAAATTTATTCCAAGCTTTTCGCTTGGAATAAATTTAAGGTTTTTAAATGTATGGGGAACGCTTTAAGATGATCCTAAATTACAAATTTGCTGAAATTAGAAAAAAATTTAAGTCACTTGAAATGAAACAGCTAATAGATGATTAATGAAAAATATTGTAAATGGAATCATAGCTTCAAAAAAAGTAATTGTATATACTTACTATCTCACTAGACTGAGCATATACATCATTTTCCTTTTTTTCAACACTTTCGTCAAATTTATTGTTATCTGTGTTGTTTATTGTTTTTACAAAGAAGCTTCCAAGCATAGAACCCTCTTCTAATGAGCTATCCTCTATCAATAAAATAAATAAAAAATTCATACTTCTACCAACAATTCCTAATGCTTTCTATCACCTTAACAAAATAAAAATGTACAAGTCTTTTGACATTATGTGATGTCACTAACAATAAAATAAAGATTTTTTACTTTCATTGTTTGATATCTACAGCTATTTTTTTTACTTACCACATAGAAATCACCTTAAACCATGATTTCAGATATTCAAGAACCCTTGAAAATTCTTAAGATGATTTTTGGGGAAAACTAAATTTTGCATAAAAACCATGTATCTTTCAAGATCCACTAGGTCATACAACTTTTTGTCTGTTTTATTAGAGGATTTAAGGTAATCAAAGAAAACCTCAACATAACTGTGTGAAGGTGTTTTATTACTTTAAAATTAACAGAAACATAGCAACAAAATTAATAATGGGGTGAAACATTTGACAAAATGAAAAAATACAATGTTTAAAAATAATCTTGCGATAGGAATAACTTGATCTATATAACTTTAAATCTAAATAATTTGTCATCAAGTACATTAGGTACAAAAAAAAATATAAACAATAACATTGGTAAAAAATTTTTCTAGAAAATAGCACAAAATATATCTCTTCCAAGAACGAAAAAGAAAGTATTGTTAAAAAAATATTAAAAAGGAGTGGTCCAAGAAATGAGCCTTAAGGAACTCCTAAGGTGAAAGTTAGCCATTTGGGAACAATACTAGCACACTTCAACTTTTCAGGACATTAGCAATCAATGATAGAAGGAAGTATTAATGCCATCACAAATTAATGAGAAATGTGATTTAATGACTTTAGTAGACAAAATGGTAGGTCATTACTACCTTTTTTAATCTGATAGTGACATCACATTTTATCTGGCTGTACATCGCAAAACTCAAAAAACAGGGAGGTTCATTTTAATTAATGAGAATCATACTTCTTTATACCACCAAAAATTGGAAGATTTCTTCATCTTGCTAGCAAAAAGATTTTGTTGAAACTTAAATCACAGGGTAGCATAGATTCATTGGCTATATTTATAAGCCTAGTACCTCTAAAAACCTTTGTTTTAAAAGGCGCATATTTAAGAATGTAAGATGGAATTATAATTTTAAAACTTGAAAGAATTGTCTGAATCATAAAAATAAGAATTAAATTAGATCAATGAATGAACCTTCCTATGATTTAAGGCAGGTCATTGACTTTATAGTTTAAGGAGACCATATTCAGACATCAAGAATTTGTTACATTGTTATAAGTTCACCAATATTTATTTCAATAGGAAAGGCCTGAAAGTCACTAAAAATAGAAAATCCCATTAAATGTTTTGAAGGAAAATTTGATATTATTAAAACAAATAACAAGTTATTATGAACAATATCAAGCTTTCAGTAAGCATAGATAGTTTTATCACAGACAATAAAACATTAAAAGGTAAGATTCAAATGGTCAAAGGTTGAAGAGCTGTACAGGGGTTGTTAGGAAAATAATTTGGTTGCAATATTGAATTGTTTAAAAATAATATTTTGACATGTTTGTTAAAATGGAAATACTTTGTTATTTTATCAAAAGTTAACATCTGCAAACGATTCGCGAATCGTGATCGCAAATCACTTAATCCCTAAACAAGAAAATTCTTTTGCACTCAACCCAATAGGGCAAGTTAAAATTTACTATAATCTTTAGATTCTCCAAATTTTCTTATTTTTTTAAATAAATAATTCATAAAATTTTCTTATGTTACAACTTATTTTAATAATTCAATAAAGAAATTATTTATCTATAATTAGGAGTGATCTATAGGTACCAAAAAAATGATATATGAAAGGTGAATACAAATTTTTTTGAAGCCTTTTGGTATTAAAAATACATAACAGAAAAAAATATCAAAAATTTTTACCATTTCTTAGGGTCTAAAAATGGATTTTTAATTAATTTTATGAAAAAGTTTATTTTCTGTTGAGAACTGTTCTGAAACTGTGTTTTACTCAAATTCTGCTTATTTTTTCAACTTGAAATTTGAGATGGTTCAAGAGACATAAATAATCATAAAAACATTTAGATTTGAACAAATAAACTGGAAATAAAAAACAAATAAAAAACAGCAACAAAACTTTTTTTTAGTATTATTGACAGTTTTCACACTTTTAGTGTAAAAGCATACATCGTGCATCCATAATGGTAGTCTTTTAAACATGTGCTACTTTTAAATAAACCTGTTAAAAAAAGTGTGAAAGGTATTAACTTTTGTAAGATTTGTATGAAATTTATTTAAACATAGCCCTGTTATAAATTTTCAAGAAAGCTTCGACTGAGTAGAATAAAGCAACAAAAAATTTCTTTTAAAAGGTTTCAAGTCGATTAATATTTGAGGTTTTTATTGCTTTTCTGTTACAGTACGGGTGCAGTTTTCATTCTTGGTGACAAGCTTCGTTTGATATATGATGCAGCAAATGCTATTCATTCAGTAGCAAAATCTTTTGTCTAAGTGAAGAAGTTGATGAATAATACGAAGAAGAGAAAACACTTAACTCAACCTTGGAAGATCAAGAAATATTTTTTCAAGAGCACGAAGAATCATTTTCAAATACGGCCAAGTTTAAAGAAAATATTACTTCTACCCTGCTCCAGATAGCAAGATACCTATGGTTGATAAAGACATACAATTTAACATTAATATCTGTACTGAAATAAGAAAAGGTAGAAATACAACTGTGAGCATTAGACACGATAGCAACTGTTAGTTTCTATCTATTTTTGGGACCTTTGCTGTTTTTAATTTATGTAAATGACTTATGTAAAGCTTCTAAAAAAATTAAGGCAATAATGTTT
>JAUZNK010030957.1:0-18840 GCA_035046665.1 Euphysa ruthae
TAGAAATATTTTCTCTGAAATTTGTTGGTTTTCCACGTTAAATATAACAACTATCACTATCATGGTAATTTAGTTTGTTAGTTTGCTCATCTATTGAATGTATGAATAAATTTGACGATTTCCTCTATTGGAGGAAGCCCTTCTTGGCCTCCTTCCATGATTTCCTTTTCGAGGCACCAGGTTTTTAGTTTTGACAAATGGTCCAAAAGCAGCTGCTTTTGTTTTGTATTTTTTCAAGCATGGTGTTTGCGTTGATGTATTGCGTTTTGTTTTTGTTTTTCAGCACCTCCCAGAGATTAGTGTCTAGTTTTTTCACCTTGTGTACATTTTTGGGATCGGTGTTCCATTGACGATATCTTCTCATAAATTATTCTCTGTTTTGAAGATGTTGAAACTATCCACGACATAGTTCACTATTCCCTCTGGCAGCTCGCATTGAAACAGACCCTCTTCTTTGGTGATGATAAACCTTTTTGAGGCTAATTCAACTTTCTGAAATATGTCTTTTCCGTTTCTTTTTATTTATTTTCTTTTTGTGTTCTCCTTTTGGGAGACAAGGAAGAGAATGTGGAAGACGAGTTGCTTGAACTTGAGGAGGAGTTGCTGCTAGAAGATTGTTTTATTTTTTTTACTGTATTGTCTTTTTTCTTCGAGACAATACAGTATTATATCGATCAAATATTTTATGAAATAAAATTCTCAATATTTGTTTAAAAGTAAACATAGTATAAAAACGTGGAAGTTTAAATTGATCTCTCTATCGTTATTTTTCTAAATAAGATTATTATAAGAAATTAGTTTACTTCTTTTTTTCTTTTTTTAATAAAGTCGGTTTTATTATCTTAGCAGATATTTTAAGTGATATGCTGTGAGTTGTTTAAAAACCACCATATCCTGTAAATTTTTATTTCAAAATGTTTATTATTTTTTTAAATAATCAGTTAATTTTTTAGAAATTTAATATTTAAGTAACAGGTAGAGAAAATGAATGATGGCCAGTAAATTATAAATTAAAATATTAAGTATATAAAATTAACAAAGTGATTAAATAGAAGAAAGGGAAAAAAAATCAGTTTGTTAATTAGCTTCTTAAAAATATTTGTACTTTTTGATGGTAGCTTTTTAAAAAAAAATTTTTAATCCTATTTCACCTGAGATTATATTTTTTTAATTCCACTATTCAAACTTTTTATGATTTTTTTTCCTCTTTGCAAAGTTTTTTTTTTTTTTCAATGTTATTCTTCCAAATTATTATATGGTTTTTGGAAATAATATTTCTTATAATGTCTGTGCCATATTGAAAATTTCACCAGTCTAATACTCCAAATAAATCAAACTTGGCCTTAATATTAACATTTAGGCTGCTTTACAAATCTTTTCAGCCCTAGCTTCTAGGTACCAAAATAGGTTAAATCTTTATCAGATCTTTTCAATTTTTCTCTTGAATTGGGGTGTATATTTCTCTCAAATTATTAATAATTATTATTAATAGAAAGTATCATTTCTTGGTAATTTTGTATTTCTATTATAAAGTTTTTTTCTATGTCACGTCGTCTTTTAAGAAATTTTGATACTTGCTTAGATTCCTTTTCCGCAGAGCCTATGAAAAAATTTTCAGAAAATTGTATATCAGATTTCATACTTTCATGATTTCTTTTAACTAGTCCCTGTTTATAAAAATGCTAATTTCCCTTTTTAGAATATTCAATGTACTCTTAAGAACTTCAAGGCACTTTTTTTTGCTGAGATCAATATTGTAAATAACCTTTTAGAACTCCTTAAAGTGATGCAGTATTTGCAAATTTTATGAACCTTTTAAAAATTTTGTTTGCTATAACCCTTATGGATGACACAGCTTTAAGTTTAAGAAATCTCTGAGATTGCTTATGAAAAAAACTGACAAAATCGTTGTTTTCTTAAAAAGGAAGGATGTGAGTTTTGAGTATCTTTTATTGCAGTTTTGCTTTTTCCATGTGTTTTTTTTTTTTTTTTTGTTAGAAAACATCTTTATTCTGGTTCAGATGCATTCTTACTTTTGAAGACACCACCTGTTGGACACAAAGCAGAATATATTAACCCAATTTTATCTGTACAAAATATAAAGACGCCACATTCTATATTAAAGGTAAATCATATATAGTCTTGTAAGTCTGCTATTTCTGTCTAGTCAGTTAGAACTCCCTTTTAAACAATTTTCAAGCTAATTTTACAATTTGTTGGCATCTCTTTCAAAAATTTTTTTTTCTGAAATTTGGCTTACTTAGGCATCTCTGAAAAAAATTTTGGAAAATTTACAAGGTGAGGTAGTGTGGGAGTAGCAACTATGATCATTCTCAAACCAAGTTTATTTCTGATAATTGTATTTTGTTACCATTTTTATTCCTTAGCCAAGACAGCCTGACAAAAAGAACCGGGTTTTGCAAACAGATCCAAAATCAGCTAATACAACCAGAAAAACATTGTTTCAAATAACGGAATCTACGCCTTCTAAAAAGATTAGATTTATTGGTTTCACTTCCCCCAATGCACTTTCTGATCCTACTCCCCCTGAAATTTCTCCTCCACTAACTCCTGATTTTTCTCCAAAGGAAACGCCTTATAAATCTAGTAATAAATCAGAGATATCTGAAATTGGTAGTGAAAGTGATGAAGATTTAGAATTTGCTTCGCCTACGTTAGAATCTGACATCATAAAAAAAGATAACCACCAAGGTAAGCATGATTTTTTTTTTTTTTTTTTTTTTTTTTGTTGTTGCCTTGATATTATAAACATGTGAATTCACTCTCCACCCTGTATCCATCTTTGAGTTGAGCACTTTCTTCAAGAATTTTTTAAAGATCCTTTTGAAATTTTTATGAAGAGTAAAGTTTCACATTTTTGAAGTTAAGTGACCAAAGTTTTGCAATTTCATAAATTTCTTTCTACATTTTTTTTTTTTTTTTTGATTTTGTCTGCAATATCGGGTTAAGCAAGACATCAATTATATTTCTCCCTTACCAAAAGTTCCCATTCTTTTTAAATGTCTCTTTAACTAGACTTTTTTGGTCAAGCTCATTATTGGTTACAATTTAAGGCAAATTTTGTTAAAATCATATGTATTAATAACAACTGCAACTTTTATGTTTTGGTTTAATTCAGGTTTTTTTAAAAATTCTTCTTTGATGTTTTAAAATTGAAATATGAATTACTGTGTAATGTTAATTATAAATGCTGAGGCACTTTTTACCCTTTAAAAAAAAATTTGATTACTTTTTTAGCTTTGGAAACATAATAAGCCAAAATAACATTGTTTATATTTTGAACTGTTAAAAATTATATGTCGATATGTTGGTTTATTTTAAGAAACCTTTAAAAACTGTTGTTGCTCAGTGGTTAGAGTTCTCCTTATGAGACAAATGATTTGGTTTATATTTGGTGGTTTATTCAGTGAGATTAGATTATATGCAATATGCAAGAAATGTTTTTCTGAAATAAACTGTCAATCAAAGGCACTTTTTTTTTCTTTTTTTTTTTTAACTGTCAATTTTACACATTTTTTAAACAGTTCTTCATACCAGCAATATTACACAGATTTTTTGATGATATCAATCCTACTGATTATTGCTTGCAATAGCTAATCAATATGTGTTAGTGTAGAAGACATTTGACCCAAATTTTTATATGCCAAAAGTGATTCCTCCTTAGCAATAGATATTTTTATTTTTCTTTTTAATCTTGTAAGTGATCATGAATGAAAATTGAAATTAAATGTAATTTCATACTTTTTAATGGCTCATTGTTCTTGATAAATTATTGAGGACGACTCATTTTGTAAAACTTTTTAGGTCTTTTTGTCAACGCAATCTAAAAAAATCTTTAACCGCCTATAATAAAAGATTTTTCAGGTTTCGTTCGTTGATTTTCTTTTGATTTTTTTAGTTTGTGATGTTTCAGTTTCTGCAGACATGGAGTTGAATAATTTTGTTAATGAAAGCTTTCAACAGCATGTGACAAATGATGATGAAAATTCAATTTCTGCAGATGACATACTCGGTATGCTCAACCAAAGTAAAGAGATTACATCCCCAGGTAATGAAACAAAGGCGAAATCTTCTTCAAAGACATCTTTCAATGAATCTTTTTCACCGAGTCGTGGAGAGATAACACCTTATAAAGAATTAAGATTTAAATCTGTATCTTCCAATGATTCTTTCAAACAAATTAATGTTTCAGAACCAATAGAAGAAACTGTGCAAATGTTAACTAAGACCCATCCACAGAAATCCAACCTTCCAGACCATGATATTTCTCCACAAAAAGGTGCGAACAAGAATTCTTGTAATGATTTTCAAAATATAATAGATGATCAAAAGGAAGCTGCTGTCGCTTTATCAACTTCAGATGACGAACACATATCAGATGATGAAAACATGCCTGGTAACGATAATATTTTAGATGATGATGAAAATGTAACAGATGACTCTGAATATAGTGATGAAGATAATTTTTTGTCGCTAGAAAATGAGATTGCGTTACAAGATCGTGAAGATTTAATAGAAGTTGAAGAATTAAAAGATTCTGAGGAAGAGCCTACTGATGATGAGGATGATTCTGAAGACTCTTTAGAATCATCTGTTGGCGAAAATAGGCCTCAGCTTAGTCCTGCTCCTTCTGATGATACTCCTGATCTGTCTGATATTGAAAGCAATAAAAAAGCTGATATCACCGGCAATATTGAAGTGACCCCGGTAAGAAACTGTTTTGACGAGATTGAAACTTATTGCAATCAAAGTTTGCCACAAGAGACTAACATGGTTTCAGATGATGATACTGATGAAAGTGAAATAGCTTCTGAAAATTATGATGAAAATACCAAAAAACACATCTTAAATGAGAGTCATCACTGTGAAGTATTACCTTCAAAAGAAGATACCCATGTCATTACAGAATATAACCCTTTCGTTACTGGAGATGTTCAAGAGAATATAGAAAAATCTCAGTTCGTTAATGCCAATGCTCAAGATGTTATCGAAGGTTCACAGTTCGCTAGTGAAAATGTTATTGGAAGTTCTAAAGTCATTAATGACAATGTTAAAAATTTTGTTGAAGGTTTTGAAAAAGTTAGTGATGATGCTCAAGACTCTCCTGAGGGTTTTGAAGTTGGTACTGGAGGAGCTCAAAATGTTAAAGTCACATTTAATACTGCAGACGAAATTGATGATGAAATATCATCTACTTCCAGTGGCGCAATTACTACTTCTAGCTCATCATGTTCAGAGGTAAGGATTGAAGAAGTTTCTACTGAAGAAACAAGTGAGAAAAAAAGATCTGAGGAAAACAAAGATTTGTTCAGTCAAAATCAACCTCTTGAAGGTGAATCGGATTCTATCGTGTTAAATACTAACCAAACAAATACCACTGAGAAAAATACTGACTCTTTAGACAGGTCTTATCACGAAGAAATAGAAGTCAATAAAGAAGTGGATAATAGTAGTAAAATTTCTCTGGTTGTTTGCAGTGACTCTGATAATGTTAATGCAGTATCAGATGTAGAAATGTGTGATGTTGGTAACGATAATGACATTATTTCAGATAACAAGATTGATCATAAAGACAAAAAAATACCTGGTAATGGTAGTGATATAAGTAATAAAACGTCTGAGAGTGATAGTGATGTTGACGCTGGGAGTGATAGTGATGTTGACATTTACGATGATTTGCCCCCTGGATTTAATTTCATTAAAGATATCACCAACGAGGAGAGAGTACAAATTGATAAAAAATCTTCTGTAAAAAATTCTGATTTTGGTTGCATTAAGGAAAATTTAACTGAAGATTTTGATGCAGTTAGCAAAACTGATTATGATGGCGATGGCAAGAGCGATATCAAGGACAATTTAGTGGATGTTAGTTCATCAGAATGTGATAATAAGGATGAAATCAGTTATGAAATCGGTCTTTATGAAGATATAGATATGAAACCTGAGGTTGATGAAGATAAACAAAAAGAAGTCAAGCCAGAGGATGATTCAGAAAAAATAAAAAACATTCGCGAAGATATGTTAGCGTTGGAAACAGAAAACATATCTGAATTCGAAAATTATGACCTGAAAAAACTAAATTATGATATGGGTTATTATTCTACTTCTGCTGCTGTTGATGAAACAAATACAGAATCTAAACCTATGCAATCAGAAATTGATATTAAGCTTGCTGATGAAGTGAAAGATAATTTTTACTGTACACAAATCCTCAACACAGAACAGGAACTGGACAGAGCTGAAATATCAGAAATTGTTCAAGACACAGCTAAAAATTATAGGAATGATTTACATACAAAAGGCGAAACGCATCTAAGTTCTTTAGAAGATATTTATAACATTTCTGTAGAGTCTAATATAGTAAAATCTCAAACTGTTAGGGATGGCAGTACAGAGACAGATATATCTGATTTAAAAACTACTGGAGAGCGAAATGAATTAGTTTCAGAAAATGCTGAAGAACCAAGTGAACTTGTTACAGGAAATACTATAGAATCAGATGAAAATATCACTGACAATGCAGCTGAAATAATTCAAACGGTTCTAGATTCTATTGGTGAAATACCTTTGGCTTTGGATATCGATCAAAAAGGCAATGCCTATAAAATCTCTGCTTCTCAAAATTATTCTACAGTAGATTTATTAAATTTCGGTGTTTCTAGGTTGAATAATGATGATACGGACTCATTAACTTTGACTTTACCAACTGTTAGTGTGCCAAATAAGTATTCTGAAAATGCGATAAATCTTGGAAATAATAATACTATTTCACACCTGCAAAAACCATCAAAAGAAAGTACGAAATCCTCAAAAACATCTAAAAGTAAAAAACCTACTAATAGTAGTAATAACCTAAGAAGATCTAGTAGGAAATCTGCTAATCCTAAAAGTATTATTGATGCTAGTGCGATGAAGCATCATGTGATGGTGACCCAAGCTGGGAGCGAGGTTGAAGTTGATCAATCACAGTTACAGGAACAAATGAGATCTACACGCAGAACTATTGGAAGAAAGCTTCAGAATGAACAAATAATAGTGGCGCAACCAGAAGCTGTACGAATTATTGCAGGTGAAAAATCAACTCAAAAAACTGATGCTAAAAAGAAGCACTCATTGAACCAAATAGATTTAATGCGGCCTCTTCAAGTCATGGTTGTCGATGACCAATTTATTGAATTAGTTGTGCAGGAACCTTATAGCGAATCAAAGAAACTAACACCAATAAAGACTGGAAATAAAAAAGCTAAGAAAACTCCTAGTAAATCACCAAGCAGAAGAAAAACTAAAATGAATAATGAGATCCATCCCATTGAGCAATCCGAGTTGAAAATTGATGAGGCACCGCAAGCCTTTGGCACAAAAATGAAAACAGTGGGATCAACTAGCGAACATATTACTACTGCTATTGTTAAAGAAAAAGCTCAACCTGCTGAATCTCCTTCTAGGAGTTATCAAGGAGTAAGTTTATCAGCAAGCAGAACTAAAAGTATTGAAGATATTGTTGAGCAAACTGACGAAGAAGTCGAACTTTCTGACTCACCTCGACGTTTGAGACGAGGTCGACAAGGTGTTTTAGTCAAATCACCTAGCAGGACCAAGCAAAAAATTGATTTATCAGTGTCTGGAGTAACTAAAATGGAGATAGATGAAATACAATCGCCATCTAGGCGTTCGCGGAGAAGCGTAAATCTTATAGGAATTAAAGGAGAAGAGTCTAAGTCTAGACAATCTAATGATGAAGAAATTTCCATTGGACATAATGTTTCACCTAAAAGAAGAACACGCCAATCTACCGATAGAAGAGCAAAAACTGAGCCTTTGAAAAATCAACAAATTTCTGTTGAAGAAACTTTCGTAAAACCTGAAACGAGGCGGTCGATGGGTAGAGTAACGGAAATAGCATTTGATGGTGTTAAAGAGAATACAAAGTTGACTAGAAAATCTGTGGGAAGAAAGATGGAAAATGAACAATCAAATGAACTCACAAGTAATAAAATTATTTTACCAGTAAAGAAAACGCAAACATCTGCAGTTCAAGGAACAGAGACAGTGAAATCAAATAAAAAAGTTAACATTGAGCAAAAAATAATGCCAAAAAGAAAGACTCGGAATTCGGCAGGTAGAGGAACTCAACGTGATAAACCAAATGAGAAAAAATCTAGTGTAGTACAAAATTTCCCATCGAAAAAATCGACACGAGGATCGGCAAGTCGACTACCTCAGGATGATGAACCAAATGAAGAAGCATCTATTATAGAATTAGATAATCGTAAAAAACGAACGACTCGAAGACAAATCAGTGGAGCGGAAGAAATTGAAAAAATCAAAAATTCTAAGGAACCTGCACACTATAGAACGCTTGCAGAGGCTATACAACTTAACAGTCTATCAAAAAGGCAAGAGTTAAGTGAGGAAGTTACAGAAAGTGAACAATTGAATGATGAGGGAACCACTATCGAACAAAATGTTTTTTCAAAAACAATGACACGAAGATCTTTTAACAGAAGGACAGATGTTCAACTAACAACGTTGATTGAAACTGGAACTACATATCAAAGCACTAAACTTAGGTAAACAATTTGTGTATTTTTCTCAACTTAAGCGATGTTACAAAAAATGGTAGTCACTACAGTCATAATTTTAGGTGATATGGCTGTTTGTACTAATATAAGTCGTGAGTTTTTAGCGTAGCTAAATATACACTAAAATTCAATCCCTTTTTAAGTTGCCAAAGTGAGGGAATGATGTTAAAGTCTAGAAGAAATGTTTTCAAAGTGGTTTCAAAAATCGGTCTTAAACAGGGTGATTCATTGTGAGAACAAAATAGGATTCTTTACTGATTTCTCTTTTGTTTTCGCAAGAATTTATGATGAGTATATTTATACTTTTTTTTTACCTACGTTTATCTTTATAAATTCTTGTTAAGCTTTATTTTGTGGAAATGAATCCTATTTACCTAATACAATGCAAGACGAAAATCTTGATTCTGATTAGATGGCCTTAACAAATAAAAATTGATATCTATTGCACTCTCATTGGTAATTTGAAGATTTTTGCTGTGTGATAGCTGAAGTATTATTAAAATTGTATCGAATTTGTCATCTCACCAGGTATGACATTTATTTAGTTAGTAGTCTTGTGAAAATAGTCTTCAACTTAGCTTTGCATCTTTAAATCTGCTTCCAGCAATAGCAGACGTTACTTTTTAAACATAAGACTAGCGTTCAAATCCAATTTATGGTCTTGCGATTTGTTGTTCGTTTAGGAAGACCACCAAGAAGTCGAAAAATTTATCGGAGAGTATATTGAACTTTGATAAAAGTGATGACGAGAAGCCAGAATCGAAAAGTAACTCGCCTAACAAGCGAGTAAAATTTAGCGAAGGTACACGTCGCAGTAGTCGCAAATCAGCGTTACCCAAATAGCATGTGCATAGAAATTGATCACAATTATGGTGGTTTCAGAGACCACATTAGACTTCACGTATAACATGTATTGTTTATAGTTATCGCATGGTTTCGCTTACTACCTATCTGTTTTGTAGAAACAGTTGAATTTAGATGTTTTATAATGGAGTATAGTTATCATAATGATGTTTTTTGCGTTGTCATAGTAATATTTTCGTGCTGTTTTCTTTAAATAGGTGGTCATTTAGGAATCATTTTGCATACTCAACTTTTATCTGGTTTGAAAGTGGTAAAAAGTTTCAGATATCTATATAGGGAAATTTATTAATTAATGAACAAATTTTTCCCCATTGTCAGATGATTTTGGGGATTATTTACGAGGTAATTTACTAAAAGAAAGTTTTCGAAATTTTGTTCCCTTAGTGAAGTGGAAATTTTTCTGTTTTTTTTTTATTTTTTGATTTCGCCTTTTGAAATGACATCAGAGTTACTAATCGATGATATAGCCAAATTCAAAAATATATCTTCAGAAATTATGTTTGATCTTTTTAGCACAGAATTTTCTACCAGTTAATGTTTTACAATGAGATAAAATATTTCAAACATAGCTGGTTTAATTTTCAAAGTTTTTACCTAAGAGTGGAGAAATTCATCTTCACCAAAAATTGCAAAAATGAGCAATTTGTTTTTTTGAAAATTTGTTTATTTTATTTCGAATGGCCGTTTATTACATAAAAATTTTTCTAATTAGATTTTTAAATCGAGAAACAAAAGTAAATATATATATATATATATTTTTTTTTTTTTATGTCAGTTTCATTTCATTAGAAATAACTTGACATACACTTTTTTGCTTATACAGATTAATTTCTGCGCAAACCTTTTGAATTTGTGCAGCCGTATTTATATTGCTTTCGCATGTATTAATTGATAATAAAGCTAGTGAAAAATCAAAGTTAGCTAGGTTTAAATAAAATTGTCTATCAGTTGCATCATTTTGATATGAATCAACAATACAATCAAATTTTCCTTTACCTTAAATTACAAACTTGAGGGTATATGTTAATGATTAAATGTTTTTTTTTTTTACCAAAAATATGCAGAATAACATTTTCCAGATCGCTTTGTGTAAAAGCGGATTTAAAATCTATAAGTTCGTATTAATAATAAAAACAATAAAAAAGGTTTGATAGCAAATGTTTCCAAAATCCTCTTATATTTTTTGCTTACTATGTTGAAAATATTTGACGCTTAGGTTTTGTTGTTGTGTAACAATTCCTGTAAACAATTTTTGATTATAAAAATTTTCCTCTTTTGTATTTATAGAAAATCTGTATTACGTTTTCCTGATTGGGGTTTTACCGTTTTAAAACTAAAAGAGATCATCCAGTTCGTTCAAAAGCCGTGTGAAAGAATAAGTTAAATATTTCGTATATTTAATAATTTTTTTAGTATCGTGCGTCAATCCTCATTATTCTCAACTTTGGTTTAACTTCGATATAAGCTTTTGCCAAATTATGTACCTTAACAGTCAAATAAGTATGAAAAGAAATTTAGTTGAAAACTTTTTACGGTGTTTCCACATAAAACATAAATGACTGTAATGCTACATATATTGTGTTATTGATTATCAAAGATTAGAATTATTAGTGTTATTGCTTACGAACCCTCATAAACAATTTCAGATGCCTTTTCTCCCATGTTTGCCGTATACTTTAATTTCAGGTCCAATGATACCTAACAATATCTCTAAACAGACCAAGCATAACTGCTTAAGAAATGTATTTGAGTGGTGCGTTGAAAGGTCGGTATGCAAAATGTGTTTTATTTCAAATGGCCGTTTATTACAGATAATACGAAAAATTGTAAATGTGCTATGTTTTCTAATCAAATTTTTAAACAGAGAAATAAAGATGTCTCTTGTTTTTGTTTTTTGTTATATATATAAATATATAAAAAATTAAATATTCTTTATTATTATATCATTTTCATTACGTTAGAAATAATGGTGCGATATACCAAAATTTATTGCTTTGGTAGATTAATTCCTATGCCAGATTTTAAAACTGTGAAATCTTTTGGAAATGAAGTGATTAAAAATAATGCGAAAAATCAAATTTAGTGACTTCTTTTTAATAAATCAAATTTCTCGCACAACAATGGTGGTAAAATTTTTCATTCTTCATGATTTTGCAAGTGGGATGAAATTAATGTTATACACCAGATTCATGGTGTTGATATTAATCGAAACACTATGATTTATTAGTTTTTATTAGTTAACAGCGTATCCCTCTTATATTGCCCTAAAAATAAAATCCCATTATTTAAATTCCTGTTTGCTTACTATTTAATTTAAAATTTGGTCTAGCCATGCTTACACACATTTATTTAAATGACAGGCAATAATTGGACAGCAAATTTTACATCAAATTAGAAACTATATAGCGTGCATATCTTCGAAATTTATTAATCACTTCTGCAATAATCATTTTTCTGAAATTTCTTTAGTTAACTGAAAATTCTTGTTTAGCCATCTATCCTTTATTAAACCAGTTTTGTGTCTTTCAGAGTTTTTCAGGCCTGTCTGAATTTCTTTCAATTGTGTATGATTATAAGTGGCTGCACTTGGGAAATCTTTAAACCCAATACTAAATGATTGACTTATATTACCATTAATATTTCTTCAGTCTCTTTGAACCATATTATATCGTTTTACCGTTTTTTATTATTTCTCAAGTACTCTACAAAGTTTTTCTTCTGATTTTGTATGTATTTTCAACTTAAAACCGGTTGGATTAGGCCAATAAGTTTATGCCAGACCAAGAAATTTTTACTGAAAATTTTCTTTTTCGATTTTTTCTCAAGACACGTTCTGATTCTACCAAGATTTTATATCTCATTTGTGATGCTGTTGATATATCGGCCATTTTCGAAATTTTTCCGGCACTTGTCTCATGCCCGAAACAAATAATTTTAAAGGTTTCTCTGTTTGATTATTGTATATATTTTTGACCCCGAGTTTGATTTTTGCTCAAAACTTTGTGGGATCTTTAGTTAGCATTTTTGTATATTGAGTAAAAAAATTCCGGTTTCGCTTGGTTCTTACTAGTTTGTCGATTTCATCTGGAGTGCTTCTTTTTTTAGAAACTATTCAATATTATTTTTTTCTGTTGATACATTATTCAAAGTTAGGTATAATATTCTCATTTTTCGTTGAATCTAGGAAATCCTTGAAAAAAATTAAGTTTCTGTGTAAATTATTGTATGCGTCTAGAAAAATTCTGGAAATTTTTCTTTATTTAATGTCGGCATTTTATCCTTCGTGAATTACCTATCTTGGCTTGTGGACTTTTCTAATTTTATATATATTACTATGTTTTTTAATAAAATAAACCTTAGGAAAATGAGTGGTATTAACGACTGATTCTATATAAGTAAGGAAAAAATTCAGAATTTTATTTAATTAAAAATGAAGCTTATCAAATTGTAACGAAACGCCCATTCAATTTTTCATGATTTTTTTGAACTTTATAACAACCTGCCAAATATTTTCGTTTTTGGCAACAGCACATGTTTATTAGCTAAAATTATTATTTTTGTGATTTCTTCAAAGCAAATCTGTCATAACTTTTTAAAATTTGATGTCATATTAGGCAACACTTAAACATCTTCTGCTCGATATTTTCACTTCCGAAACTTGCTTATCTTTTAGCAAAAGGCCTTTATCTTCCGCGCCTTTTTACCATGTGATTTATTTTTTTGTTCAAAACTGGGCCATAGAAGCGTTCCTTTTGAAACAACTAGATTTTAGCTAATTTTACGTTTTTGCCGCATTTCTGCCAAACCATCATTTGAATTTAAACTAAATTTTCTGTAAAACTATGTGATATATTTTGAAAAACATTTTTCAATTTATTTCTAATTCTGAAAAGTGTTACCAAGACTATTAAATAATGACGTCAAACAATAATATTAATAAAATTGAATGTTTAATAATTATAAAAATGTAAAGAAATGTTTAGTGTTAATGCAAATGTTCAATTAATAATAGATACGAAAAGTTTTTGATGCTTAAATAAAAAACATCTTTCAACGCTAATTACTTGACTAAACATTATTTTATAGTCATAACTCTTTTTTTTATCCCAAGATCTAATTTTAAATTTTCTTATATTGAAATATATAGAATATATTATGGCTACTTCTCCCACAACTCCTGGTGTAATTGTGAACGGTGAAACGGAAGAAGAAGAAATCGAAGATAAAAAGAAACACGAAAAAGCAGCGTGTGCAGATTTGGAAAAAATTACTGATTATGAGGAGGACAAAGAAATTACAGACAGAGACATAGGAAACGCTATTACGTTACTTGAGGGAAAAAGATCTGAAGAAAATAATATGAAAGCTGCGCGCGAAAAAGAACTATCGAAAGTTAAAGTACGTAAAGAGGATATTGAACTTATAGTCCATGAACTTGAGGTTACGCAATGTATAGCAGAGAAAAAATTGAGGGAGACCGGGGGTGACGTTGTGCAAGCGCTTGTTCTATTGACTAATTGAACCTGTAAATTCATCGCCATGTATTCTTTATATTAAAATTTTTAAATTAACAATTCTTTTGTTCTATGTAAGAAATTTCGCATCTTTAACGGTAAAAATGTCATCAATTTTTGAAGAACGTTAAATATGATCCCAATTCGTGAAAATCAAAATTTGCAGAATTTTTGAAAAAAGCTATTCGGAAAAATATTTTTAATTTATTCTTTATATTAAAATTTCTAAATTAACAATTCTTTTGTTCTATGTAAGAAATTTCGCATCTTTAACGGTAAAAATGTCATCAATTTTTGAAGAACGTTAAATATGATCCCAATTCGTGAAAATCAAAATTTGCAGAATTTTTGAAAAAAGCTATTCGGAAAAATATTTTTAATTTATTTGCAACATGTGTAATGATAATCTCTGCACATTTAATATTTTGACCTTTTGAAAATAAATTAGCTCAGACGAAAACCTTTTTTTGATAATTTTGTATTAAGACATGTTCACAGCAAGTTTATGGTTTAAAAATATTGTTCACTGGTCTTTTAACTTTTTTTCTTCAAATGTTTAACTTTCGATTCTTGGGTAAAGTGGAAAACAGCCTAAAATTAACAATTTTTTTTTTTTTTTTTAAGTTTAAATAGATTCATTTTTTTTTGGTAACATTTAAACGTATTGTTTTGATTCTGGAATCCAAATATTGGTTGCATGATTTGAAAACACAAAAAAGGTATTTTTTAAGTATTAAGCCAAAAAAAATTCTCTGCTGGTTCTTTTCCTACGATGCAGTCAGTCACTAATTCTTCTTTATTGAATAATTTCCTTCCAATTATCACGAGATAAATAAATGAATTAAACCATAACTAAAAATTTATGAGCTACGCTAAGTAGCTAGGTATATTAAAGCTTAAATCTGTGAGAAATGAAAACCAAATAGAAATAGAAAGAAGTAAGGATGATAATGATAACTGTGAATTCGGAAAAAAGCGGAAGAAGTGAGAATATATGGAAAGTTAAGAGTAGTTAATGGGGCATAAGTCAGAAGATTTCATGGCAATTAACACTTAATGGAAGAGAAAACAGCAAAAAGTTGCCTTAACGAAAATAATACTGAGGTAATTTTAGTTATCTAATGAGCTGTAAAGGAAATGTTTGCATGAGCAGACGCAAAAAAATGGATGAAGCATTCAATCAAATAATTTAGCAAAGAATTTTAACTTTCAGTCCATCCAATGAATTTTCTCTGTTTTTGAAAATTTCCATCTTCGTTTTGAATAGACTTAATTTTAGATAGTATTTTTCATTAATCTTCACTTTTTCTTTTCGATTTTTCTACTTATATTGTGATTTAATTATTAGTTATTAACGGTTGTTTAATTTCCTTAACGTTCACCAGGAAAAAAAAAAATTCCCAATAACGTTTTGATCTCAAAGATATTAAAGAAATTTTATTATAAAATTTGTTATGAAATTTGAGATGGTTCTATACTGGAGAATAACTGGTTTATTTTGCCTTTTATTTTGTATAAACAATGTTATTTATATCAGAAAGATGAAAATTTTTACTGGAAATAAATTTACTCAAAAATTCCCCGGACCGAAAAAATACAAAAATGGCACCTTAATTGGAATTAAACTGAAATTTTAACAAGAGCCAAGTGGCGCGAACACGGTTGCAAGCTCTCTAAACGCACTCAACTGTGAAAATTCATAAACTCTGATAATAATAATATAAGAATCCCGCGCTTTATATACAACCTAATCATTTTCGTAACTCATAGAACTAGGTTTTCCTTAGAACATAATCATTTGCGTTTCTTAGTGTAGTAGAGGTACCTTTTAAACACGGGTGCCCACTGTCGTTGCAACCGTGAACAAGTGATATTTTTCCACAGTTTATACCTGTACTAAAAGGTGTTTAATTACATATCGTCTATTTATAGAGATTATATTCCTGTATAACAGCTAATAAATATAGCTTGGACATTTCTTTTAGCTGCTAGTCTTGTGATATAGCGCGTAGATTTTCAAACATTATTTTTTTGTGCTACATGTAAAAACAAAGGACAAACATACGCTATTTAGTTTTTTTTATTTTACGTGCCCGAAATTAGATAACTGCTTTACCGTAAAAAAAAGTATTCGTCTTGCGGATTCGAACCGCTTATTAATTGAAGCGTTAGTAAATGGTGAGTAGTTTTAGGAACTTGTGAAGTCTCGTAAGTTGGATCAATGCTTGAACTACCCCAAGGTATTAAAGCTTTGTATATAGCTAATTAACACCTTTTATCAAACTTACATAATGTTCTTCATCATTCAAAAGTGAGTGGTCATACAGAGTCTATTTATAGGGAAGTGTTTTACTGTAAAAAAGCTCATTAATAGTAAAGTTTAAACAATCGCTTGCCCTTACGAAACCATGAACTTATGAAACCACGTAATTTTTTCCGAAGCAAAATACATGTGTATTAGTAAATAGCTGATAATTTTTAGCAGCTTGCGAAGTCTGATTAATTGAGGCCATTCTCAAACTGTCCAAAGATTTTAGGCCTTGCTTATCGACACCTACCATCAAACCTTCATAGTGCTTTTGCACGCAAGATAGTGAAAAAGGGTACGATAGACACGTACAGCACTACCATTAAAAGTTAATTTTGTAACCTAACCAAATTGAATTTTTGAAAAGTTCATTAAATTTCCGTTCAGAAAAACATAACCTTTTGGATATACTGGGTTTCTCTAGTCGAGTGTAAATAAGCATAAAACAACAACATTTCTGAAAAATTCAAAAGCATGACATGACAAAGCAGCTTTATCTTGAAAATAAAACTAGAAAATAGTTTTTTTTTTTCTAAAACTAACCTTGACTAATTGATTAAAAATATAATAGATAATGAAGTAAAACAATATGAAACAATTTCTCATTATATTAAGTAATCTCTTTATTTTATTTTAATGTAAATATATGTGTATTTTGCTGTGATTTATTTGCCATTTCAAGTGCTTGTGTATTACTTTATATGTTATGATTTTCTGTTTCTTTTGCTCTAGAATACCTTTTTTTACAGAATTGACATAAAGTCTGTAGAAGTGAGTTTATGTACCGGTATATAAAACTTAAAATAAAGTTTCTCTGTTACCGTACATTGCATTTCTGATTGGATGGTTTGATGAAATACTAGATAGCAAAGGTTTATTTAGTTTTCAACTGATCATTACGAACCGTTTATATTACCTGTAGTAAATTGTTATTGACTTCTGGTTAATATTCCCTTAAATTACTGTGTGTAGTAGTTAATTAAAATAATAAAATCAAAGACAACAGAAACTACAGGTTTTTTTTGTAAATATGTAAAATCAACAAAAAATGTTGCGCTGTAGGGTTAAAAACCAAAAATTATGCGGAGACTAAGGGTTAACAACATGAATCGGTTTTGTTGCTCATCTTTTTGTTACTGTAACGTAAAATTCAAATATAAAATACAAAAAGAGACGATGGCACAAATGTAAAGTATTATAAACTAAAAAGTAATAAAAGTATTCAAGCACAATATCAAAAAATCCCAAAAACAGAAGACATAAACTGGAAGAAAGGACAAATTTACAGTGTACTTGGGAGTAAAGGGAATATAAACAAAATTTAAAATTTGGAAATATTTCGAAAAGGAAAAATTTTTACATGAAAAGATTTTAGGGACAATTTCCTTTTGAAATGAAATTGTAATAAAATATTGCTTTTGACAAACTGTGAACATAAATTTTGGTTTATCTTTAAATTTTATTAAAGTTAGTTTTGTTTGTGGATTGAGGCAAATTTAATCCCAAAGAGACATAAGTCCGTTATAATGTTATTTTGGTAAGTAAGGAACTTCATAACAAGAAGTAATAATTTAATATTATGTGGTATGTTGGAAAATAAGTTGAAGATTTAAACTAAAATCTAAAAGTGGTTCTTTTGAACTTTCTGCTCAGATTTTGATTGCAAGAAGTATGCTTGGAGCGACTAAGTCATCAGAACTGGAACCAAATGTTTCATTGTCTTTAAAAGTAAAACCCCCACACGGTGCAGTATTTGATAATATCTGGTTGTTAAAAAATACTAGAGCTTCTTTCTCAAAGTGATGACCACGACGAAAGTTCTTGAAACTAAATCACTTTCATATAGCCCTTCTTTTACAGTTATCCAATAAAAGATCAAATTTGTTTTTACCGTATACAACTAACAAGGCAGGAAGCCGACTTCCAGTTATTTTATTTTTTCTCAAATGCCATGCACTTGTGTTTTGCTCTACATTTTAATAATTTGCAAGTCTGATAAGATCAGTAAGATATATATTTTGAGTGTTAATTTTTATTTTGTTTTGTTTTGTTGAATATCTTCACAAATAATTTGTGAAGGTAAAAAATTTTTCCTCACTTGATTACTTGAAATGATGCTATGTTATTAGTTATATTTATTTTAGGAGCAGTTGAATGATTATCTTTGGTAGTTGTTGTAACCATAGAAATTTTACTTGCGATTATAATAATGTTGTAATAATGTAATATTATAATTATAATGTTTTTGTTATTGTGATTAACTTGTTAGGATCAAGAGAAATATGGTTAGCATTATAAGTTTCGTTTTCTTTTATATAAAAATGGTCCGCCAAACAATTAGAAACAATTTTTGTGGAGCGTTAGTTAAGATGCTTAAACAGCGATGATTATTTAACACTTGATTTTGATAAAACTTATTCTTAAGTAAGTAAGTAAGTATTTATCCTGCCACAAACAAATATACATTAGCTATCAAAATTACAAGACAACAGAAAAAAAAAAATAATAAAAGAACACTAACATAAAAACAAATGGTGGCAAGGATAGGCAC
>JAUZNK010030968.1:0-18836 GCA_035046665.1 Euphysa ruthae
TAATGAAACCATAACTTTATTAGATCAAAACTAGTTTACTGTAAGGCAGAAGGCTCCAAATGTTTTTTCTAATTCTATAACTCAAATGATGGTTTCTATGTTTGATAAAATTCAAACAAAGCTTCATAGCAAAACTCAAATCGGTGAAGAAAAAAAAAATCGTGAGCCCTTCTGGAAGTTGTTGGCTTTCACATTAGACATTATAATATAATACACATGCCTGAGCGTTTATTATATTTTACAAATCTAAAAGTTTAAGTGACAGAAAATTAGCATGTTTTTATAATCAATTAATCTGTAAAAAGCATACCTGCATTTCTATGCCGACAGCATCAATTCCATCATACATAATTGAGACCCAACCATCTTTAGTAGAAAACACAAATAAAGAAAAGAGAGCCTAGAAATGAAAAAAAACTTTTTTTTTTTGCAAATAGTGACTCCTCAGAGAAATGCCTTATGTAATTGCATGTATATGTAAAAGAATAATCAATAAAAAGAAAATAAGATATAAAAGAGAACAAACATTTTCTAGATTTAAGCCCTATAAATAGAATAGAAAAATAATTAATAGAAAATAAAATAAATAGAAAAAATAATAAGGAACCTGGAAGAGGTTATCAAATGTGTACTTCTTGTTAACCCATATGCCACCAGACTGGATACATTGCATGGAATTGATAATATGCTGGTCAAATGGTAGATCTTTACAATAGTGGAACTTCCCTTTGAATAACTAAGAGCAAGACAAGATAAGTAAAAATATTATTTAATATCTATATTATGAATATCCATTTATTAAATCAATTTGTAAACGTTAGAGGATATTTTCAGGCAAATAAAATTTGGTGGAACTTTCGCAAATCTGTTAAATCAGGCTCTAGTAAAAATTTTTCAGAGAATCGATGTTTTAATTTTATATCAATAATTCTTTTCGTTTTAAATCAGCTGCTTTCTACAAAGATAAAAGCCACTATTAGGCAAAAGTAGAGGTAACGGCTCAGGTCCATTGAAGAATGGAGGGATCAAAAACTCCTACAGACATGCCAGAAGTCATAAGACCTGGTACATTACGTGACGAGATGTTCATGGACCTGGTTTTGGTAAGAGTTTAGCCTCCTGTATGACACTTTAAAAATTATTGAGGGCTCTAATTAAAATAAACATAACAACACAACCAGTGCGCTGAAGATGATGAAAATAACGGCTAGGATGAAAAATTGCACTCGCAATTGTTTTAGAAAACAATGGGTTTAAGTGGTGTTTCAACTGATACTTCTAAAAGGGAATATAAGTATTAATGCCAACATGAAGCCAAGAAGCAACTTCTTTCGCACATTCCTCTGTATCATGATTGAAAATGTGTTCAAATGGAACTTCATGAAGCAGATAACAAAAGTTTTACAGGTCTGCACAGTATTAGGAAAACAATTTCCTATGGAAAGATGGTTCATTGGAAGAGTTAATTTTAAAGTTGATGTCAATGTTAACCACTGCATGTTCAGAGTTTCCTAAAGGACTAAAGACAGATGTCTTTCAGATATCATGACTCGATGAAAGGAATAGATCAAGTAGAGAAGGTGCCTAACTGTAACGATCATGAATATGATTTGGAGAATTGACTAGTTGAGATAATGAATGAGATATGGCAAAATTTTAAGTGTCAATACCAGGAAGACTAGCATTTCCAGAGAAAGTTAACCAGTGCGGTGAACATTAAAGTCCCAAAAAAACAGGTATTGGCAGATGGGTGAATTATGAGATTATTGTAAATATTTTCAGAAATGGAGATTATTACACTGCAAGGTTGTGTGGAAGGAGAATGTTATAAGAAGAAAAGCTAACTGGTGGACTATAGAGGAGATTGAAAAGTCTCTGATTCACCAAGGCTTTCAAAAGAGATTTTGCAAGCTAAAGGCAGATTGACAAATATGCCAAGTTCATGTGTGTGAAAATACAAGGCCTTGCTATTGATTGGAAAGTAACCAGGTACAATAAAGTCAGACAAACTTATGGAAGAGTCAAGATTTGTTTCACAAACTTCCAAGATGTAAGGTGATAAACTGAGGAAAAAAAATTCCACTTGAGAAAAACTACTGCACAACTGCAAATGTTGGCGAACGAAACGGTTTGAATGATTACCCATAACTTGATTTAGGTTTACTAATAATTATCATATAAGATTGGGTTTAAAATAAGTTGTTTAAATAACTTTTAAAGAAAGTCAGATTATATTCACATAAAAAGTTTTGAATACATTTCAGTCCAAACAATTTACTAGTTTTGACCAAAACTGCATTTTTCAGTCGCTGAAGTTAAATAAAACTGATGGTATAGCATAATATTCTATAAAAACTTTTATGTAAATGATTAATACTTACCTTCACAAAACTAAGTAAAAAAATTAATGACAAAATAAAACTTTTCATCCCTCCCTTCATCAAATAATTGAGGAGAATAAATCTCAAGCCCTGGATATGGAAATGGAAACAAAGATCATAATACTAAAAAATTGTTATAAATGATTTATAATATATATATATATATACATATAATTTGTTGAATATTACCTGGACACCAAGTATCCCAAAGATTGTGAAAAACACAAACCCAACAACAACTAAATTTCCGATTGGAGCAAGTGACGCTATTAGGGTCTCAACAACAATTTTCAAACCCGGAGCACGACTTATTACCCTAAAATTAAGATAAGCAATAATGAAAAACTTTTTAAAACGTTGGTTTATAGGAATCTATCACAAGTACCAAACCCTTTCCTAATAGGATATTGCACTTTCTGACCATGATAATCATTAGGTTACCTATTACATGTAAAATTTTGCACGTATTGCATTTCACAAATTTAACACCTACTTAAGAAACTAAGAAGAACAAAACAAATCTAACAGGAACCGTTGGCCAAATTAAATACACATAATGTGTTAGCAAAAAGTATTTAATACAAGAAAATATAAATTTCCAACAAAAGTTTGATTTTGGCATACTTCAGAAAATTTAATATACAAAAATAATTTTTGGGACATTCGAAACTAACCACACGCAAATTTTTACATAACTAAGGCATGAGGCATGATAACTAAGGCATTAATTTGACTTAAATATATTACTTACTTACCTTACTAACCCTATATGTTTTTAACTATTAAAAACTATTGATTTTAGGTTCAAAATGACTAAATTTAACTCCAGTATCAATAAAAAAAATTTATCTCTTCTTTAAAATTTGTTGAAAATATTTTAAGAAAAAACAAATACACAAAGTTTTACAAACGGATAATCTCTTGGCTTTGCATAGAGACGGAAAAATATATGGTCATCTAACTCCATGAAATACTGGAAAAAATACAAAGAGAAAAAACAAAGACAATATCAAACAAAAACGGTTGTCTGACTGAGCTGATAAGGCATTTCTTCATCATAGAGTTGTGGGTTCGTACCCACCTCGGAACCAAAGATTTTCTTTACCGTAAGCTCAAATGAGTGCTCTAAGTACACCAAAACCAAACCTATCACCCTTTTATAAGTAATTAGTTCAAAAAAATTATTTTTTAGCCTCAGGTTAAAAATGTTATTAAGTTGGAAAGTACAATACGAAAAAAAAAAAAAGCAATAACTAGATAAATATTAATGAATTTAAAATTACCATATTTTGACATACTCTTATCTGAACATATTCGATTCGAATTCTAGTAGCAAAAGTATTTTAAATATGGCCATTTGGGTCAGAAAAAAAATGCCATGTTTGGTGCTCGAACTCGATAAAAATTCTAGATGATTTTGAAAAAAATTCAAAATGGTATATTTAGGCCAGATACTGAAAGGGTAATTTTAATAACTGGCCATTTCGGTCTAAAATCATCTGTATGATTCTCAGTTTAAAAAAAAAGAAGTAAGAAATGGATTTTTAGAAAAATTAAAAAAAGTCTATTTTTCCTTATGCAGTTTTTTTTAAGCCCCAAGACAAATAGTTTAGGTGATTACAGTTTTAAGATACATCCATATCATTATAACAACTTATCTTTTTCAGTGAAAATATCATGCGTAAATACAGCATAAGAAAAATTAATTGACTTATAGATTACAAAAAAATTGTTGTGTTGCTTACTGCTGCTAAGTTATAGATTATGAATTGATTTGATCAATAAAATAGCCATTTATTTATAATTATATTAAATAGAACAGGACTTACATTTCTTGTGATTTCTAAGCTTAAAAGTGTTGTATAACATTAATTCCTGCCTAAAATCTGCAAATAACCTGAATTAAACTGGGAAACTAGGATCGATCTATCACATGCTAATCTATGGCTTCAATAAGATATTTATTTCTTACCTTAAAGGTCTCAATGTTCGAAATGCTCTGAACACTTTTAACACTCCCAAGATGCTACTCTGTATTTTGATAATATAAGTAATGAAAACATCAACTAATGACACAACTACAAGAACGAAATCAATTCGATTCCAACCATTTTTCAGATAAGCCGTACTTTCGCCAAAAAAAAAGCCTAAAGCGTATATCTAAATTGAAAAAAATAAATTTAGGATAAAACATTTTGACATTTAAAACTTTTTTGAGCCAAAAAAAATCTTCAAATTAAAACTAGAGAAAACCAATGTCATTTTGAAAATTTGTCCAAAATCATCTGTATGGCCAGATTTTTAACACCATTTTGGCAAAATATTTCTATAATAGTTGGTGAACAATCAAAGCTACGAAAAAAATTTAGTACAAAGCAACTAGTCAGACATAAACAAGATTAAACTTTGTATAGAAAATGCTTACTTTAATAGACATTTCCATTGTGAAAACAATAGTGAACAAATGATTGGAATAATCAATAATCATCCTCAACTGAAAAAAAAGCATTGTTATTCATAGTGCTTAGCAATAAATATTTTAAGACCTTATGAATAATTGAACCTTTAATAGTTCTTAATTCAATTCTAGACACCACTTTTCCACACATAAGCTGTTGAAAAAAAACACTTGGGAATGAAAGAAATCGAGATGATGTAGGAAATAACAACAGGGCTGTTATATTACGCTAGAAGGAAATTTAAAATACCTGGAAATTTTTTATCAATCTTAAGTAAAATAATTAAAAGCATTTTTCATCCAACAAATTAGTAACAGAAGAAATTTTTTTCCTGTTATTATGTGTTTAAATAATAATAATAATAACAATAATAATAATAGACTCGCTATTAAAAAATACCACCATCAAAACATCACAAGTTTAAATAAAAAAATTTAATTTGATACTTAAATATACCTACCCATATTATTATATAATAATAAAAGTAAGAAACAAAAATAACAATAATAATATATCGCTAGAATTTATGTGTGATGTACTTGCAGTAGTTTTGGCATTTATAATATCCTTCCCTATAATTATCCAAAATATCTCAAGTGACCTTCTCCACTAAAACCTTTTTTTTTTTTTGGAAAATGGTAGACAATGGTTTGCTTTGTTGGGATTTGTGGATCATGTGCCCCAAATATGTATCTAGATCCAAACCAATATGGAAAATGGATTATTGTCAAGATGAGTAAACACATTTTTTATTGTTGCTGATGTATTTAGTTGAATTTCATGTTTTTTTTCTAATAAGAGTTTCCTAATTTTTGTATTTTTAAATGTGCTCGCTAAGACCCTGCCTTTGAATTATGCCGTACTATGTTATAACCTAACACATCACTTGGATATAAAATGGAATGCAAGTGAAAGTGGGCATTAAACGCCAAGTTAGACCCATAGTGCAAATAAAATTTTAAAAATACCTTACTTATGTTTATGTTTCAGGATACAAATTTTATAGGTCGTAAATAAAAATGTTTCCATCCAAAGTTATATCCGGAGTTAAACTCAAATTAAACTTTCATGCAAATTATACTCAACTTTAAAAAAATTTTAAAACCGTTTTATTGCAAATTATGCGCCATATCATTTGGAAATTCTTTATAAATATATAATTGTGCTCAATATAAGCAACATGGTATCAAGGACATGTCATATTATGTGCGATATGATCATGTATCGTTTTTCTGACTGATTTAAGGTAATTTAAAAATAAGCTTAACAAAAGCCTGAGTAACTGATAGAAAAACGCATGTATATGTAACAGTACAAAGTAATAAAGTATAGATGACATTAAATGAATTATAGAAAATAAGCTATAACTTTTATGCCAAGTTTTGAATTGCCATTAATCAAACAATATTCAAAAAATTTTAATGAACACGTAAATTGAACACGTAGATGTCTTTTATACAATGAATCAGCAAGTGAATGAATGCATTATACATGAAAATATGACAATGTGAAAGAATAATTAAAAACAGATGGGACATTGACGAGAGTAGCACCAGTGTTTTTAGGTTATTGATTGTACAAAAAAAAAAACTAAATTAAAGAACTTATAAACCATTTCTTTAAAACTTCTTGCTTTTGATGACGCAACTGGTTAGATTTTTTTCAAAAATTTTCTTATCACAGATATGTCTTATTTTAAGGTAAAAAAATATTATTTAATCACAGCAACTAAAAAAACAACAGCAATATTTTCTAAACAAGCAAAATTAAATTAAACAAAACGTAATAGTGATACTGCAATCCAATATAGTAATAAAACTAATCTTGGTAGAAAATTAAAAAAAAGACAAACCTCTCAATGCTATATAAGTTAACTTTTAAAGGATAGCCTATGGAATGAAAAAGAACAAAAAATGTTTCAGAAAAAGAAATTTCTTAATATTATACTATAACATACTCAATGCGTACCGTGGAATCTTTATTTATGCCAGGTTTTTCAAGAGCCATAATAACACAATTGCAAACAATGAAGAATAAAATGATATTGTCAAACCAAGGGTGAAGAAGCAATCCTTGGACTTTGATTCGACTTCTAAATTAAGTAAAAACTTGAAGTTATATGATAATAAGGATATCTTTTCACCATGTGTGCATTATCATTAAAAATTCCAATATTATATATTTATATTTTTATATTTTTATATTTATATTTTACTAACATTTTCTTGTTGTTTTGAAATTATCCTTTTAACAGCATTGCTTAAAATTCCTTCTATCTTCAGGGCATTAATTTTTTTTTCAATATTTTAGATGGTTTCTTTTGCTTTGACTGTACGATTGTACAACTTTGAACAGGAAAAATTTGCTTGAAATTTGTGAACTTGGTATAATCTACTTGGTAAAGACATGTTTTGGATAAAAGTTGCATCTGTTTCACATGTGTCTTTTAAATTATGTTGGTATGTAAATAACAGATCATCACAGAATGGAATGAGATTGGCTGAAAAATTTATTTATTTATTTGTTATCTGAGGGTAACCTAGAATAATAGTTAAGTTGTAGCTGCTGCCTATTTGGAAGTTTCCAAATACAAGATTTAAAATAAAATTTTCTTGGGTGATATAAAAACATAAGCTGATATAAATTCATTGATTTCTTTATCACATTTATGCGGAGAATGATAAAACATTCTAAAATTTAAAAAATCAACAGAAAATTAAAATGGCTACAGCTATAACGCAATTCAAATATTTTTGTATGAAGAGTTTCTTCCAGCGAAAAATTAAGATAATTTTTAAGGGAAATAAAACTGATCTTTCATTTCATAAAAAATTAAATGGAATTTATTTATTAAAACATGCATTTTGTTAATTTGTTACTAAAAAAGTAAAATTTTGAAGAACGATTTTATCACTGGATAAAATAATTATTATATTATTATAAATATCATAATAATATTGATATATAAGATAATTATACTTATAGTATTAATAAAGCAGATAATTACATGAGGAAACAACAACAGTCGCATCAACAATATTTATAATATTATTTTTTTTTTTTTTAAATCTTCATAAATAGTTACATATACATATGCACTTGCTATAATTCTTAGTTGAAATTTTTACATTATTTATTTAATTATTTATATTTTTTAACATTGGAATTTTTATTAAATTTGTGGATTTTTCATTTGTTCTTATTTATCTATAACTTATTACGATATTACTACCTGTGAAACAAATATTGTAGCGGAAATTTTTAAATCATTGGATCATTGAATATATAATTTATTTTATTACTTGGAAACATTGCGACTCGTTATTTCCTTTCGACTAATTATCATACATCATATTCAACTGCTTTTATCTATTACAATATAATGGCATTTCCACCAGGGTGTGCTTCTTTTTCTATTGTGATTAAGTCAGGTTACAGATCGATATCTTGTAATACCTGCCTTAATATTTTTCACTGTGATTGTGCTAATCATGTTGTCAGAGCTATAAGCTATAGAATAAAATAACTCCAACATTATATGGTATTGAAACAGTTGCAATAAGTCAAACATAATTAATAGTTCACCAATTAATAATTGACCAACTAAGCCTGAAAATGAAATGGATACTATATTTAATAAACAGCAGTTTGACGACTTAAAACTTTTCTTTACATCTGCAATTATTCAGAGACAAAAAACAAACCTTAATCTTGAAAAAACCTATAAGCTATAAAAACCTTAAAAGATGATAAAAAATAAAAAAAAGTTATTGAGATATCACTTAAAGATCTCTCAAGAAATAATGGTAGCTAATAGATATAAGTCACCAATTAACAATGAGACAAACACCCCTTTCGTTGAAACTCCCCAAATAAAATCATCTTATAGTAAAACTAACAGAAACAACAACAATAATAACCGTAATAATGAGACGTCGTTTCAATAAAAAAAATACCAGTCCTAACAATATAGAAATAATGACAACAGATAATAGATATGCTACTCTTAACCATGAAGAGAACCTAAATATGCCACCGTTCATGGTCTCAAGACTTACTCCGAAGTTGCTAATCCAACTAAGACCCCAACTAATACTCCAAATTATGATGAAATTTTAACAATGACAACTAAAAAAAATAGCCAAACACTGAAACCACCGAAAAGCAAAAATATTATTATTTTCTCTGACAGCATGGTGTTGTGAATAAAGCCTCAACGATTGCTGATAACTTAATTTCTACTATAAATAATTAGACCTGCTCTGTGTAACTACCTTTAATTTCTCTATTACAGGATGATGCTCCGCCCTTGCTATTCCCTAGTGGTCATTTCTCATCCCTTGTTAACACAGTAAGAAATCCTAAATAATCCTATTCTATCGTATACAAACATTAACTCTTTGCGTTATAGATTTGCTCTGCTTTCTGAACTAACAGCAGATCATGTGAACATCTTAACAGTGGCAGAAAACAAGTTTCTTTCCAGGAAAACCAGTTCATAATCCCTGGGTTAAAGAGACCTATGAGATTAGACGCTAATAATAATAGTGTTAGTCTTAATAAGAACAGATTGACATGCAAGAAGGTATTCTGATCATGCCTTTCTTTAGATATACAAGTCATTCCGCTAGAAATTTACTTGGGAATAGAAAGTGGCTGTTACTTCCAGTTTATAACCTTAACAAATCGTTCAATGAGTATTTTTTAAAATATTTATATTGAATTCATAGGAAACTATAGTCTTTGTAAATATGCAGGCCAATAACAAACTTAACTGTCTGATCAGACTTAGAAGTTCCTTAGATATCAAGCAGACAAGGACTCTTGTATATAGCTATGTTTTAAACTAACTTTTACATTCTCCACTTATATGACTGTTTTGTAAAAATACTGATTGTATTGTCATTCATAGGTACATAGGTACAAAAAAGAGCTCTAAGGAAGATTCATCACGACTCTTTCTTGAGTTTTGACGACCTATAGAAAACACAGCCAAGATTCATCAAAAACATCGGTGTCTTTTCATGATTGAAAAGTCCATTTATTAACACCAGAATTAATGTGGGAAAATTTTGAAACAATTTTTACATAGTACGTAAATGTTTAAATACGTAAATACGTTAATGCTTAAACGAAAAGATTCACAGATGCTGACTAGACTGGGGAGCCAAAAATTTTGTAAAAATTTCAAGTGTGGTTGAACTATCACTATATAGGTTTTAAATCTCCTATTCATTCAAACAAATCATACACTCAAGAAACATATTACCTGCAGTTGGGTGAGAATAAATACAATGACCAACTTCTACGATTCTTGATAAAGTGAGAGCATTTATCACGTTTACAAACTTCCTTTAAAAAAAATTTATAGTTGAATTTGATGTGTTGATAAAAAAACTTTTAATTACCAAATATAAATTAATTACGATATTTATGACAATATCAGGTTAATTTGCCATATATGAGCCTAAGTATGGAAAAATTCATTTCTAAAGAATGACTAATTAAAAATGTCAAGATTTCTCGTCTTATCAATTCACTTTACATGTTGAAGTTTCATCGCATTTAAATTTCTTAAATATCTTAAGAAAATTTAGTTTTGTTGCGATTTGTTCTCTAATATCACTTAGGTACATTTTTTTTCTTATAACTATTCTACTGTTATTTTTTATAAAAAAAAAATAAAAAAAAAACATAATTTTTTGTTTAAAAGCTAATACATCTCATTATCATATTTAGAAAATGTGTGATTATGTTGGTATTATGGAAACACCAAAAGTTAGATTATTGGCAAAATAACAATGCGGTCATTTTATGACATAGTGTTATAGTTAAGTCCAGTTGTAGCGCGTTTTTACCTAGTAAAAAATTTAATACTATTAAATATCATTGAAAAAAAAAATTAATATTTGATACAAATAAGTATTTGGAGCAAAAAAAGAAAAAGAAAAAGAAAGAACTTCGTGACTAATGGACGTGACTAAATTTCATCAGAATCAAAAAATAATTCATTAAAAAACATTGTTTTTTAATGAATTTCAATGAATTTGTCAAGTTTTGGGGCTTAGGAGCAAGGGAAAAAAAAAGATTTCAAGAAAATCTTTGGTGGAAAATACCAATATCAAAAAACAAAAGATTTTAATAACTAGCCATTTGGGTCAAAAGACGCCATCCGTATTCCTCTAACTTCACGCAAAATTCAAAAAAAGTAATAAAACCACTTCAAGAAAATTTTTGGGCCAGGTATGAGAACCGAAAATTTTCCGCAAGTGACGAGGTAAAAAATTCCCCCAATGATAACTTCAATCATCAATTTAAAAAAATGAATAAACTTATCTCAATAAAATTTTAAAAATAACGTTTGTAGACTTGAAAAAAGAATTTTCAGGCTCTGGAGACTGTGCTAGATAAAATAAAACACCAAAACAAAAATTTACTTAAAAAAGTTTTAAAAATTCTAAAAAGTAATGAACAATAAAATACCAAAAATGTTTCAGGTCCTAAAAATTGGGTCTGATAACATTTTCAAAATGGCAAACATGCCAAAATTAATAATATTTAGGTAATTCCAATCCAGTAATATTTTTCTCCAAAAAATCGAATTGTCACTCTCCTTCTGTTGTGATCATACAACTGCATACAAATTTTCAGAATAAAAAACAATGAAACGTGTTGGAAAAAAAGTGAAAGAACATGAGTGAATTCATAAGACTCTGTTCATTTCTCTAGGAGTTTTAAAAACACATTTGGTAATAATATAGAAAGAATCTGCTCAAAGTATAGACAAATTTAGTACAAATAATATTTATTTATTATATTTATAATATCTAAAAATATGTAAAGGATCCAGTAAACTAGTTTTTTACTGTGCATGTTTTAGATTACTGAACTTTTCAACTTAACATTTTAACATTACCTTTTTATGCTTGTATATTTCACTTGCATTCAAATTGTCAAACTGGAAATTTCCATTGACATAACATTCAGAAAATTCTTTGCTTAAATGATCTGTACTGCTAGAAAAAGAAAAGAAAAGTATAAGAAAAAATCGCTTCTGTAAAGTATTCTTTATTAGAAATAACTTTCAGCTTGGACTGAGTGTTAAATCATCTTGGGTTGAGATTTTAAATATAATCAATGGGGTTAAAAACCAAACCTGGATTGAATTTAATAAGGAGCTCTTTAGATTGGTCAAATTTTATGGCTGAAATAAAACAAATTCATAGCAGTACATTTTTTTATTATATTCAAGGTTTCTACTATCAAACTTTAAAAATAAAAGCAGATAATGAAAGGCCAGCTTAGCTTTAGCTTAGATTTGATCAGAGTGATCTCTGACTGTCAGTTTCTGAGCTTGTTGAAGAGTTATACCAGAAGTTATATTTCTAACAAAGTTTAATTTATTTTTATTAAAAGTCAATTTTAAATAGAGTTAACAAACCAAAACTTTCGATTTTTTCCCCATTTTTTATACTCAAGAACCTGACTTTCGTAACTCTTCACACCTTGACTTTTGTAACTAAAAATCTTTAATTTTTTACACCAAGTATTATAACTACTAGCCTCCATTTTGAATCAGATTCAACTTTTTTCCATCTATATTTTGATTCATCACTTTTTGCTAAATGGTCTGAGCCACTTTCATCAGCTTTTATGAATTCGTATTGATCGTTATGTACATTCTGAACATCTTCCGGTTTTTTTTTAGGAGAAAGAATATCACTCTATAAAAAATAGAGTTTATTGAATTAATTTCTTATTCATATTTGGTTTAAATTGATGATGAACGAAAATACAATAACAATAAAAGAAACCTATCAGATTTTTTAAGAACTTTTAGAAACATTTGTACATTTTCATGAAAAAATATAATATATAAATATATATATATAAATATATAATTATAACAATGATTGCGAAAATACCAAGGTGGCAAATAATCTTATTAAGACCACACTGTTTCTTTAAAAGCTGTTAAAATCAATGGATATTTTCCTTTCATTTAAAAAAATTTATTTTATCTACTCATTTGCAAGCCACCCAAAAATATAAACAAAGCAACTATTTTACTATTGAAATTAAAAATATAAAACAGCAGCCTTAAACCTTGATGACTTTTTAGCCCAAAATACCTTTAGAAAATGTTTACCCCTCATAGAGCTGCTTTAGGGTGTCAATGAAAAAAAGCCTTAAATTCTTCACTCAGAAAATTATCACCCGGCCCAGAGATTCAAACACACAAATACCAAAATTAAATTATTATAAATCACAAGTCCTTACAGCTTCTGTAGAAAAGCCTTCAACAAGAATTGCAACAAGCAGGTTAAATAAAATATAATTGCCAGTAATCATTAGAAGTATAAAATAGACAGAGGCAGCCTTGCTAGTTCCTTTCATCGCATCATATAAAACTGCATTCCAATCTTCTTGCGTTAGTACCTGTAACGAAGTAATATTACATTAATAAATATAATAAATTTTCCTTTTGTTTTAGATTAATGTGAATTTTACTGTTACAAATTTGAATAATATGACAAAAGAGATAGTGTACACCCATAACCCATGTTTATGTATTCATTATTTGTTTTAAAAGGTAATAATTTACCTGAAAAACTGTAATAAGCGACCACATCAGATTATCAAAGTTATGTCTAACAGGTCCATCTTCAGTCTGTATACTGGCACCGAACAGATGCATTCCAAGAATTGCAGAAGTAAACATGAATATACTTAGCAGACCAAGAAACGTCATCACACTGTCTAACGTAGCTAACATCACTTTGATCTGTTTTTGCAGCATGGGCATGAATCGAATCAATTTAAAAATACGCATCAAGCGAAACGTTCTCAACACTGACACACCACCACCATCACTTGAACCAGACAATTCAACTAAACTACATAACAAAAAAAAACTGAAATAAAGCAAGACAAACAAATGACTATTTTTAAATTTTATCTTGAAATATTCAAAAACTAAAAAAAAATAAAAAGAAAACTATATTTACCACTGTTTATTTAGTTGTGTTTAATAACATTCATTCAATGATTAATCCTTATTTTCCTAATTTCATATTATCTTGAGTTAAAAATCACCTGAGTCGTGAAAATATGTGTAATTGGCAATTATTTATGAGGCAACATTACAGAGGTCAAGGGAAATTATCATAACCATCATTAATAAGATAAAAAACTTTTTATAAAGGACATCAAAGTCACATTAATAAGATTTATAACTGAATGCATTTTGATTAAGCGGGATTAAGTAAGTTTATTGTTCTAGGTGTTGCACAGCCCCAAACTACAATAGGTTGGTAGGCATTAATTACAAAAATAAGGAGAATATTAATTATGCAAGAAAAAATTAAAAACTTTAGCAGGCCAGTAGGAAATAGTTATACTAATAAAATCAAGTCTTATTAGATTTAAATTATTGATATGCAATGTGTAAACTTTGCATGTCGGTACGCACAATTTGCATAACTTTGCACATTTCACCTAATCTTTTTAATAATTATAGTTTCCTTGCAAAATGCTATCAGAAATTTATATTTAATGTTGAAAATTATAGATAAAAATATGGACGTTAGTATAAATTATATAAATTTATATATAATGCAAAAATATAAACTTTTGGAGCACTTTTTAAATATTTCAATAAGTTTTTTTTATTTTTTTGCAAAACATGGCAAATACTAGTTTAGTGTCTGGCACAGACATTTTACTTGATCAGGGGATGGTCATTAGTCTTGGGTAGCAAGTCTCCTAGTATATGGTCCCTTATACCAGTATATTGTGCTTTTTAAGAACATAAAAAATATTACATATTTTTTGAAAATATCTATTGGATCTATTGCGTCAAAAGCTTTTGAATCATTTCAGCTAGTAATTTGGAATCAATATGATTATTAAAAAAGGAAAGAAAAGATTATATGGAATAATTTCTTCTAGAAGAAGATTGGAATTTGCAAAAAACTTTTTGTTACATGAGAAAGATGTTTTTGTCAAGCTGTAGATAACTGAGTTGTTTTTAAAGTGATAGAAACAATGGTATTGGCCTTTCGCTGTAATGAAATTATGATGTAAGATGGATAGATTGTAACTTTGAACTAACAATTATTAGTTGCTCTATTCATCAAAAATATGTCAGATAATTGATGAATAGACTTAGCTTTAAAGTTATATTTTTCTAAATTTTTAGGTTTTCTTAAAGTTATAAACAAGAATTTGAATTAGAATCTTAGATATATGTATAATATAATATCTCATTGTATGTTAAGGCTTCATAGCATGTTGATAGAAAGGCTTTTCAGAAGTTTTTTAAGGATTAGGAGGCGTAGATACTAAACTGTCTGCTTGGTTAGAGAAATATTGCTTCAAAGTTTTAAAATTACCACTGTTTTCGACCAACTTGTCATAAAAAAGAAATACAAACCTTATTACAACAATAGCTGCATCAAACACATTATATGGTTCTTTAATATAGCCATAAAATCTAAAGCCATAGAGTTTCAACACACATTCAATAGTAAACAATACAGTGAATACAAGGTTGAAGATATCTAAAACCACTGTCAACGCATCAGGCTAAAATAGAATTAAGGAAAAAGTGCAGAACCACTTTGTTTATTAAAAAGTGCTCTTAGCTTTTTTTGTTATGTGATAAACAAAATTATATTATAAGGTATCACAGAGGGTCCGAAAGTAAAAGAAATTACCTAAAAAAAATAGCCTTTATAATCTTTTATTCTATTTTGTTTTAATGAGACCTTACTACTAATTAATGATGATATTTTCAGACTAAGAGAAAATAAAATCCCTAAAAATAATTTCAGGAATTTTTTATGACATCAAAAATTACAATTTTTTTTTCTCAAAAAACAGTTTTGACCAAAATTTTTTTTTCACAAAAAAAACTTTTCCACATGGTGAGTATATATAATTTTTTCAAAATCTTGTGAGGAAATTTTTTTTAAAAGACTCATTAAAAAGTTACCCCAACATATGTCTCTCCACGGTTATAAAAAAAAAAATGGTTTAACTCTTTGGAGAAGTTCCACAAACTATTTTAAAAAGCATGCTTTCATTTAAAAGTTCTCAAAATTTCATATAGAACTGAAAAAAACACAATGAATTGGAGCTCTTGGAACAAACCTCCCCGTTATTTTTCAAAGAAAATATCTCTTGTTAGGAAACTTCAATTTCCTTTAATAAGAGGTACATGAAGTCACCATCCAGAAATAATTATGATAAACGCGTGAGCTTAACTACACTCATGGAAAACCATTCACATACAGCCACATTTTGTGCATAAAAGATTAAAGATAAATTAATGGATTTGGCGCCCAACTTAGCTTCCAGGGAAAAAAATTTAAAAAGGATTAGTTTAAATGTAATTTTAAACTAAAATGTAATCCGTGTGGTAAACGTAATGTAATCCGTGTGGTAAACGTAATGTAATCCGTGTGGTAAACGTAAAGTAGAAAACTAAAAAGGTTTAAAAAAGGGGAAAAAAAATGTTTTAAAACTTTTTTCTTAATTATTTCTTAATTATTTCTTAATTTTATAATTTATAATTTATAATTTTTTTTTCTTAAACACTCTGTTGTGTTTATAAAATGAAAACTAGCTCTGAAAAATCTGTTGAAAAATATAAAAATCTAAGGATACATTTTGAGATAATAACATCTGCAACAATATCTTAATTTGTAGTAAAACCTTTTTTAATGTTCAGAAAAAAAATAGGCTTATCTATATTCCAAAATTCATGCTGATAAGAATCTTAATTATGCTACAATTTAAGCTCAATGTCATCTCCATGGTGCACACAACTTTCTTTAACCTTTTTTAACATAATAACATAATAAATAAATCTTATAAATAATAACCTTTTAAATCGTAAAATTTTAAAATTTTAAAACTTTCAACTTAAATTAAATGAAATTTATTTAATTTTTTCTTCTATTTTTTCTTCTTTACTTTTCCATTTCTGAAATTTCTTTAACTGTATGTTTTCTAGGAAGCTAAATTAAAACATGTCTACATTTTACAAAAATCAAATGAACTTTAAAACAACCTAGAAGTTTAAACCAAAACATTATTTCCTACCTGTTGATAATGTTCACATGCCATTGTTATTGAATTCAGGAATATTCCTGCCATTATAACAGTTTTAAATGCACTTGTTTCACAAAAAGTCTTAACTTTATTTCGAAATCTAAAACACAAGCTACTTTTCTTCTTATCTTTTACTTTTTTATTTGATATGAGATCACAGTCTTTTCCACATAAGCTAGCAGAAACACTTTTTTTATGATGTAAGTCATCATTTACGTCATTGAAAGACTCACATTGTAACTTGGAAATTGTAGGGAATATTGCCAAACTAGCATCAACTGATGGAATTAAAGAATTGGAATGACATATAACAACAGTTGATTCTGGAATTAATAATGACGGTTGAACTTTTAATGGTAAGCTGTAAGGTTTGAATACATCATCCTTTGAATAATTATCAACATGGATAACTGTTGGTGGCATTATTGAGCATTCATTGTCAATTTTTACTTTCTCTTCAATACTGGTATTTTTTTCAGTACGTACTATAGAGTTTCTAGCAGCATTTTGACACACATGCAAATGATGATGATGTATGTGATGATGATGGTGGTGATGGAAATGTAAAGCTCTATCAAATATACGTTTTTTCAGATTAGCAGGTTTTTTCTGTTTATATCTTTGATATATTTTTTGGTAATATTGCAGAAAGAAATGCTTAACAATACTCAATATTTGTAAGTAACAGCCACTGTCGTCATTTATACTAGAAGACATTACAGTGACTGAACCTTTTTTTTTATGACTGGATGCCATAACAGCTGAATCACGTTGACGAGTCTCTGAGAATTGCGTTGCTACCACAACTAAGCAAAGATTTGTGAGAAAATATGAACCTATCTAAATTTTAAAACAATCAAAATGTTATTATTATAATTGGGTTCCCAGATAAAAACTAGATTTGCCTTCAATTAAAGAGATGTTATATTATTTAATGCACATTTGCTGAAAGGGAATAAACAAAATTATAACATGGTATCAAATTTTTATTCAATTTTAAATATTAAGTTAAAAGGCAACTTTGAGCAAAAAATGTAATAAAATATCTATCTATGAATTGGATATATTTTATATTATGATATATATATTTATATATATTTTATTTATTTATTTATTTATTTATATTATAAGTTTTTCAATATGTGCGTACTTATCTACAGATAAAAATATCTTTGCATCACAAAATGACATGGAAACAATTATAACTTGTGATGCAAACCAAATATTATAATGGGTCTAAATTTTTCTAAATTGGTACCCAAATATAGCTATCTAATAGTGTTGCGAAAAATTATTATAAAAATTTTTAGGGGCTGGCCACTATAAAATATGAAAACCTTATAAGAAGCTGCTTAAATCTTTGGAAAATATTAATTATATTAATTAATTAATTCCAAAGTTATAGAATGTTTTGTTATTAACCCTCGTGGTGCGGGAGCCTATTTTCCATTACATTCCATGAGGACGATGGGGTTTTTTTTAAAAAAAATAGCCAAAAACACTTATTTTCTTTAAATGTGAATATTTTGACTTCTAGAAGGTTTTGGAAACCCAACAAAGGCTCAAATGATAGATTTTAAGTTGAAGCATACATATATTGAAAAAAAAAATTTTGAAAAATAAAAATAGAGATCCCCAGCAGAGTTAATTGGAACTTTCAATAATTTTTGCGAAAAAAAAAAAATTTTTTTCTGGGATAAAAGCTTCTAGAAATGATAATGTAGTGATATTTTCCATTTTCAGAGGGTGTAAGAAGACTCAAATTTTACTAATGAAACAAAACAATGGTTTTTTTTTATATGTATCTCTTTGAAAAAATAAAATAAACAACAAACAATGAGTTCCCAATAAATGAGAGTTTGTGTAACGTTACATTAAA
>JAUZNK010030979.1:9118-35600 GCA_035046665.1 Euphysa ruthae
TAGGCAACAAAAAATTGTAATTTAGGTAACAAAAATTTATAAAGGTTTATTGATTAGGTTTGTTTATTTATTTATTATTCATTTTTTTGATTTATTTATTTTGTTTATTTACTTATTATTTATTTTGTTGATTTTGTATATTCTAAATTTTCAGGTTTAATTTGACTATAAAGGTATTTTAAAAGTCAAACACCTATGACACCTATGACACATATAACGCCTATGATAAAGAGCTTTTAAGTTTTCAATAAAACACCTACAACAAAAAATGCTCCTCTCGAGTTTCCAAATGCGCAGCTAAGGAGTACTACTTTAAAGTTTCCGACCACACACCTAAAATAATCAGTGCTTCTTTAAAGATTCCAATCACGTATCTGAGATAATGAATGGTCCGTTAAAGTTTCCCAAACAAACCTATAGAATATTTAGTACCTAAACTTCCCAAATACACACCTGTAATAGTGAGTGTCCCTCTAAATTTTTCGTAAATCGAATTTTACTTTTTAGCGTTTTTAATTGGTAGAAATTACCAAAATATGACTGCCGTATAATATGTATTAAACTCCCCATACACCGACAAGCAAACTCGATTTCATCGTGTGATATTTTTATGAATGAAAAATTCTTGGCAGCGGATATTATTGGATATATTCTTAAGATTGTCTCAGGCCTGTGAAATGCTATAATTAATGCAGAGAAAAGTTATGATACTTTGATAAATCCGCTCAGCTTTAATAGATTTGATTTTAGTTTACCCGTAGAAAGTCTCCTTCGAATCCAGGATAATAATCCCTGCATAGTTGAACTTTCTTAAATTCTATTATCGTTTAAATAATCACTACATTATTGTAAAAAACATCTCAAGCAGCAGAGGTCTCACTCTTTCCTTCTTGAGCAAATATTTATAATATATTAAGTATTTATATAAACTTTAGGAGAAAAAAACAGTCTAATAAATATTAATATTTACTAATAGATCTGCAGAGCGACTTTGATATGTTTAATTTCTAATTATAAATATTTTTTTTATAAATTATTTTTCATGCTTCTTAGTTATAACTAATTAATTATTAATTAAATGATATAATTATATTTAATTATTTATTTGTTAACTTATTCATAATTATCCTAATTAATAACTAATTGATTATTTATTTACTGAATAATTATTTTAATTATCCTAATTAATTAACAGTAGACGATTGACTGACTTACTCTACCAGTAGAAGATCCAAAATCTATTGATGTTCAAGTTTTGTGCTTTATTTCGCAACCGTGATACAAAAATCAAATAACTTAAATCACATTAAGTTTTCACAATAACAAAATGAATAAATATAAATAAATATTATATATTAAAACTTGAATTAATTATTTAATTATATTTAATTAAACATAACTAAAAAGTTTAAATCATGGAATAAACCATATATATTTCCTTCTGAGTAGGCTTTATATATCCATTGTAAATGTATTGTTCATTATAAAATACAGCCATAGCAGATATAGATCACAAAAATAAGTGTTGTTTTTCGGCTACTTTTAGTGCCTATATGTTATCAAATTTTGTTGTTTTGGAAGGTAATTTGTTACTGGGTGTACACTCTCTAAGTATATTTCCAAGTTAGAGTCATGGTTTTTGCTATCGGTTAGTTTTGGATTACAAAAGTGAATCATGGTTATTTTCAGAAACTGTCACCTTTTTTCGTGCAGTTTCTGGTGTATACATTATTTCCTCCTTAAGTCTTTCATAAGACATGCGATCTCTTTTGTAAAAGAATTCAAAGTTAGAAACAATAACCGGCACCGGTAATGCTATTGTTAATACACCTACTATCGCACACATGCTGCCGATCAACTTTCCTATTAGTGTCTTTGGAACTTTATCACCATACCCAACGGTTGTCATGGTAACCAAGCTGTACCAAAATGCATCAGGGATACTTTTAAAATGTATAACTTCAGTACTAGTAGGATTTTCAGTTTGTTCTGCATAAAATATTGCGCTTGAGAATAATATGACGCCCAACATTAAGAAGAAAAATAACATTCCTAATTCACTAACACTTGCTCTTAATGTATGACCCAAAATACGTAGTCCCAAAGAATGTCTGGATAATTTGAATATTCTAAACACTCGCACTAAACGAACAACTCGTAACACAGATAATGGAGCAGTTTTACCAACGTTTATCGAGAGCGTTATAAAGTACGGTAATATAGCTAGTAAGTCTATGATATTTAAGAACGATTTTACAAACTTCAGTGGCTTTGGTGATGAAATTAATCGCATGAAATATTCAAATGTAAACCAACTTATGCACGCTAGTTCAAACGAAAACCAAGGTTCCCTGAATCGATCGTCTTCTAGATTATTGGGTTGATTCAGACCTGGTAACGTCTCTAAACAAAACACAGTGATAGAAAGAACAATTACAAAAACTGACCAGACAGCAAGTATTCGGGCTGGAATACTTGTATCTGGGTATTCAAATAAGTTCCAAATCTTTCTTTGCCATTCTCGTGTAGGTAATTCTCGTTCAACGTCTTGTATATATCCTTCGTCCTCTTGCAATTTAACAAAAACATCTTCCCCAAGCTCATAAAATGACACTTCTTCAGCGAAGAGTACCATTGGAACTGTTGGAGGACGGATTAATATACCCTCTGTTTGATAATAATACAAGATTGCTTCAAATGCTTGTCTATTGCGATCGAAAAAGTAAGTATTCCGCGATTTTATATAATATCTCGCTCTTTTTATGGGGTCACCTAAAAGTGTTTTTGGGAATTTTGACAGTGTTTTTTCGAGAGTTTCATAAACCATTCCACAAACGTTGATTTTCACAATTTGACTTTCATCTACCATACATCCACCGTTTGAAATATTTTTTTCGTTAACACTGTTGGGAATTTCGTACTTGACCATATTACCATTTAAAAGGTCTTGTTTGCTCAACGATTTTGTTATTGGATTTGATGGTGTTAAAAGCCGAGAGTTCTTCATCGCGACAGGCCAGTCTAAACAAAAAAAGTTAATTATTGTTTCGCTATGAAACAATATACGATGCTTGATTTAATCTCCATATAGTATTAAAGTTTTAAAAGTAATATCTAAAAATGGTCCTGATGAATTTACTAACTAGAGATCAAGTTTGACTTATAGGAACCCAACTAACTTTTTGACATAAAAACACATGAGGAATTTTGCTCAGAAAAATTGAAGTATATATAAAATAAAAAAGATTGTAATATTTTTTCACGATTTATAAAATTTATAAATATTTATATTTTTATATTTTATATTTTTATTTACTAATAATCCTTTTATTACGAATTTGTTAAAACTGGAATTACGTACCAAAATAATCAAATATTTTATTCAAGAAGAGATTTAGTCATTTTAAGTAATAAATTTCGGTTACTGGAACTAATGAAAACTAAATAAAATTATTTTTTTATTGCCTATATTAATCTGCCAATAAAAACTTTTTTTTCGCAAAAACACTTTGTGCAAATGAAATGAAAACGCCATTTTCCAGTTATCACCCCATCTTCCTACTCTTATTTTTATTTTGAATCGTTTTATTTTTATAATTCATTCTTCTAGTTAATAAATATATCAGGCGTTCTTATTTTCTAGATTTGTATTTTAAACTTATTTTTCTTTGTTTCCATTTCTATTTTCTTCTGTTTTTTTTTGTTGTGTGTTGTAAAAAGTTATCAGCATGGTTTTTGACGGGGAGAAGTGTTTTAACTAATTACCGCTGTCTTTTTAATACAATAGACGTTCCAACGGAAAAAATGTTAAAGTTTTTTATAAACATGTGTATTTCTAAGAGAATGTTTGATTGATGAAAGCTAAAACTGGAGTTTATTTTTTTCATGTTTAAAATATTAACATATTTTGAGATTAGATTTGAGACATGATTTCCTATAGCATCATTGAAATTGGGAAGAAATACATTACACTAGGAGTGAAAAATTTCATATTCTCAGGCATTATACCCCGTCAACATAAAGATAAAGTTTACAGAGATTTGAAACGAAAGTTAAAATAACTATGCGGGGAAAACAGTTTTTACTACCTGTTAATGAAAATATCCATAATTCACATCTTTGGAAAGATGGTATACATCATAGTAAAAATGACATTAACATTTTTGTAAATAATCTCATAGGCATTTTAAACCACTTACCAAGATGACGTGAAAAAATAATTTGTTTCCTTAATAAAACTCACTTAAACGTAAATAATATTTCTAATGAACATCGTATAAATGATATAATTCATTGCCTACCTTTTAAAATTAAATGTCAACAATTTTGATGTTCATACTAATAGTATTAAAAATAACGCTTCTAATATAAATGCATCCTTGATCATGCATAGAATGACCATATAAACTCAGGTTTGAAAAAGCTACAAAATCTTAAGTCAAATAAACGAAACAACCCTGTTATCTCTTATATAAATATTAACTCCGTCAAGAACAAATTGAAACTCTTCTCTAATCTTCTTATTAATCAGGTTTACTTACTAGCAACAGCGGAGAATAAACTGGATGAATCATTTCCAGTATTTTAATTTATTCTTGAAGGATTTAAAAAACCATATCTCTCAGATAAATCGAAAAGTAGCGGAGCCTTTTTCTGTATGTGAGATCAAACCTCTCGTCCAGAGAACTAAGAGTTTTTCTTGCTCTCTGTCTCTGCAAGCAATTTCAATTGGACTTGCATTAAAAGATAAGAAATGGATCATTGTTGTTGTGTATAAACCTTTTGGTTATAAATGATTATAACCTTAAAAATCTTATACGTCAAAAAACATGTTTTAAATCTTCTCGGGGTATATGTATTGACCTAATACTTACAAACGAAAAAGCCTCCTTCCACTTATTTTAAACTTGTCTAAGTGATTGTCATCATTTGATATATAGCGCGTTTAAGATTTCATATTCTAAGCAAAATGCAATCAAGTATTCTTATAAAAGTTATAAGTGTTTTGACACTGATATGTTCAAACAAGAGCTAAAATCAAATATTATTAATTCAAATTTCATTTCTTGTTCTTCTACATTTAATTGTATTTTTCCATCAACATTAAACCTTCATGCCCCATTTAAGGAAAAAATGATTCGGGGAAAACACAAACCTTTTGTCTTCGAAAATAAATTATGAAAGAGGCTTACTTAAAAATATCTTCAATAAAACACATTCGATTTTAATAATTGCAAAAAGCAAAGGAGCTATGTAGTCTCCCTAAAAAAAATTGAAAGAAAATCATTCTTTGCTAATATAGAAATCTCTACGAATGAAAATCATTTTTGAAAGCATGTAAACCTTTTCTTTCATGTAAACCTATAAACAACAAGGAACAAACAGCGTTACTTGAAAACTGATCTGTGTTCTCTGATGATTCAAGTCTGACTGAAACTTTTATTTACTGCTTTACTTGTAAAACAAAGTCTCTGGATATCTCATTCTGGATAAGTCCCACCCTGTCTCTTTATTATTGAACCTGCTCTGTGTTCAATTCATAAATGTAAAACTCACCTTGGTATAAAAGCTATAAAGCAGCACTACAATGGAAATGCATTTTATTTCTGTTATATAACACCAGAAGGCAAACATACTAATATATTAAAATTTTAAAAAGGCAGTTTTGAGGCACCTGTGGCTATTATCGAACTAATTGTTTTAATAATTCATTAAACCAAATAAAATAAAATGGGCAGACATAACTCGTGTACATAAAAAAGGCGATTCTACAGACAAAGACAATTACGGACCAATAACTAATCTCCATACATTTTCAAAAGTTTTTGAGTGAATTATGTATGATAAAATGTACCATTTCTTTCAAAACTTATTTTTTATATATTTGGGAGGAACTCGTAAAGGCTTCTCAGTACAGCACTCTCTAACTCGCCTACTGAAAAATTGGCATAACTGTCTTGATAGAAAAGAACTCGTTGGTACAGTTCTAATTGGCTTATGAAAAGCGTATAGTTGCATCCAATGATTTGTTTATTGCAAAATTAGTCATGTATGGCTTTACACACAAAATCTTATCATTTACTCAAGACTACTTTACCAATCGTAAGCAAAGAATCAAATTAGGCTCTTTCTATAGAACTTGGCTTGAAGTAGTTCTAGGTGTTCCACAAGGTTCTATACATGGCCCTCTACTTTTTAATATATTTATAAATGACATATTTCTTTTCATTAACGACACAGAAATTTGTAATTTTGTGGACGATAATACTTTGCATGTCTGCCATATCTCCGCTGATGCAGTGAAGAGATTAGCAGCAGTCAAGATTAGTACCAGATGTTGCAAGATTAAAATATGCAAGTTTACTATCTGTAAGTAAGATTTTTCCTTCTGGTTTGCTTCATGAGGTTTAAATGATATAAATAATAATAAATATTATTGAAATTTAAATCTGCAAGGTTCTGTAAATTTCGACCCGTGATATGCAGAAATGAGAAAAAACGTATCACCAGGATTAGTGTTCTCCTCAAAGAGTAAAAAAATGAGGAAGCTAAAAATATTAAGATTTGGAATTACGATCTTTATAAATTTTAGAATAATTATCTTGATTTTTGTTGGTTAAAAAGAGGTTTAAAATTCATGTTTAGGGAAATTTTAGAAAAATTTTATCTTTTTATTTATATATTCATTCGTTTCTGATGATTAAAAGAAAGAAGAAAGGGGCTAAAACATTTAAACATTTAAATACATTTTCCCCATAAAATACTAGTGCTGACCCATCGCAGCACCACCCACAATCAGAATTCCTATTTCATTACTGTCATTTTAACCACTAAAGTTTATAATTTCATAAAAACCTTCGATCTTCTCTTTAAACTATGCTGTAAAACTCCGTAAGCAAATATTGAAGCTAAATCAGGACATCGTAATTAATTTCTTTTAGAGAAAACACCTATTATACCACCCAAAAAAAAAAAAAAAAAAGAAACGAATAAAAAAAGAAAGAAATTTACAAAAATTTTCTAATAAATTTTCAGTGATATCATAACTTATCTTTTTTAAAATTCCACCTCTGCTCTGCAAAGATTTACTACTTAATGATTCTTCATGATTAAGCCACTAAACAAAATTATCTTACCATCGTTACTTCTTTTACTACCTGATGTAAGTAACATCTTGTTTGATATATATGTAGAGATGTTATGCACCCAAGCAGCGAATATCGGTACCAAAGTAAACAGAAGCTGCTTTTCTCATTTCATTGACTGCTAAAGTGTTTATGGTTGTTTATTTTATAATTCTAATCAATGGTAATTAAACGGCTTCAGATTAATTAGAAAAATTGTAAATTATACTTAATTTAAAAATATTACTGTTTAAGAAATGGAGTTAGTGATAATAAATCTAGAATAAAAATCATGAGGTATCGAAAAAAAAAATGTCCAATTCATTAAAATACACCTGAAGATTTAAGTTGAGGTTTTAAATGCTATTTAACAGTCTGTGAAAACATGGCGTAAAAACGGATGTTTTGTCGTTCAAAAATAGTATAAATGATAGAAGATTTATACTTGTATTTTAGTTTATGCACGCATTTTAATTCATGCAATTTAGTTTATTCAAAATAAAAAGATGTAAAAAAAAAGATAAAAGGAATGTGTTATTAACGTTGTTGTTTTTCAGGAAAAAAGTTCTTCGTCGCCTGTAATATTATGTTTTCATGATGCGATAGCTCTCAATTTTTAGTTCCTTTACAATTTTGATAACCTGGTTTCTCAGACAGGTTTGATAATTACGCTATTCTCACCATAAGAAAAATATAATTTATTTTTTTCTGTCATTACTTGAGAATTAAGACTTATTTTTATATAAATCTAGTATTAAACCTAGTCAAAACATTTTTGTATATTTCACTTGAACTAGTAAAATTTCTTGCATTTTTTTTTTTTTTTTTTTCACTGGAGTTTTTTATAAAACGGTTTCTTATCGTTAAAAACTCGCTTAATAGTAAGTTGTCATTAATAAATAATTTAACAAAACGAACTTAGAGCCAGGACTTACCAAATATTTTACAAAAGCTTCTCCCTAGCCTTCTAATAGGCCAAAAAAATTTCAAGTGCTGTTGAGGTAAAGAGGTAAGTTTTTTCCAGTCAAATAAATCCCATGTCACATTAATTTTAAGTTCGGAAATAAGTCATCATTGAAAATCGTTAAAGATCCAGAAAAATTTTCATCCCTCAACTGCTGATTGCTTAAGTAATTGAAATTCATTCTAAGTATATGTTCATACAGGGAGCTAACGCTTTTTTCTATGCTAGCGTTGTTGCATGTGAATAAAGTCAAATATTTTTCTCTCCACATTTTACAAAACATTCTATTTTTATCGTTTAAATAGCGCAAGGATATTTAATTAAGGTTTGTTTAAACACCAATGAAAGTATACATGAGTTTTTTTTTTTCCTTTTAATAATTCAATATTGTATATTCCAAAATCAATATATAAAGGTTTCCGAAAGCATGGCAAGCTTGTTGGCAAGTCAAAGTTAAAAATGGTATATGATAACTTATGATAGAAGAATTCAAGAAACAACAAATTTTCTTACGCTACCATTGATTAATCTACAATAAATCTTAAGCTAAATCGAAATAAATTTTCATTGGGCAGTATTGAAATTAATTTTGATTTAGTTGATCTATTGGAAGAATAACTTAGTAAAAACACGAAAGTAAATATTAAAATAATTTGATGTTTACATTCGAATGGAATGTTAATGACCCTTTTGTATAAACGTTTAAATAAAATTCTCTGTGGTCAGTATTGAAACTAATTTTTATTTGGTAACTAAAAACAATATCATATCTCATTTTCCCGACTGAATTTTTCTCTACTGTTCAAATATTAATAAAGAAATGGGAAGTCGAAAGATATTGTCTCGATTTAATTTTTCTATTTTTCAAACATTATTAATGATGAAATTAAGAACTCTTAAATATGAAAAAAATCACGAATTTGGGCACGAATTTTGGCCGGAATTTCTGCTCAAAAATGTGGTTAAAAAAATGTGTGGTGGTTAGCACTAAATAACATTCCTTACTATAGAGAATTTTTGCGTTGTTGCCAACTGAGCTCCATCTGCAAAGCTAGCTACGCTCGCTTTTTTGCTTTCACAAACACCAAGTACCTTCAAAAGCAGAATTGCAGAGAATTGCCTATTTGATGTCGAAAGAGTAGATCCCCTGAACTCTGAAATACAAATGCATCAATTGAAAAAATTTTTTGACGATCAGTTATGGAATACAAGATGCCAAAACAGAGATTGTTGTATATTAATTTTAACTGCGTACATCAACTTATAATTTGGCCAGATTAACTGAAAATATCTTTTCACTCTCAATAGCTAAAGTAATTGCTGTACATGTTGTATGAGACCACCGGAAAATTTCGCCAGGTGGATTTCTGATTGAATAGAGTTGGTTTCCTCCAGGAATTTGTTGGTAGGAAGAATATCCGGGAAGTAAAATCAATTTGGTCCTATACCAATCGCATACAGAGCCTGCGTCTGACCACTAGTATTAGGGTTTTGTTGAATTGATCTTTTGCCTTTCACCTTATCACAGGCTTATGGTAATCTTTTCTTAAAGTGGAGGTATAACTTTATTTGGCTTCTGATATATTGCTTTCTCTGTGAAGAGAGTACTGCCATGTTGGAAGTGAAATAATTTTCTTGGCTGTGATTTATATTTTGTATCGTGTTGGGATTTTCTACGGATCTGTAAGTGTGCCTAAAGCCTGTGCATATGTGGGGGCATTCAAAACAGGTGCAATGAGATAATTGGACGACGTAAAACTGCAAACAAAAAAAAATTGATTACAGCAAAACCTAAATGACAATCTCGCATAAGTAACTTTTTAAGCAAAGTTCTGAAACTGGTCTTCCTTTAAAGGTTATTACATTTCCATAAATCCTGGTACTTTTGCAGAGCAAATGTAAAATTAAAGTACATTTCTGATGAAACATATAGTGGGTTGATGAATACTGTAGTCTCTGCTAACCAAATAAATATTATTAGTAATATTATTATTATTATTATTTTTAAGTGATCAGCTAATATAGCTGAAAAGTTCCTACCATCTATAAAAAATGACATATTCCTATTCTCTATATCTAGCTACGAAACAGGGGCATAAAAGTTCAGAGTTCACCTTATAGGAAAGTTTGCTCTAGATGAAAAAATTTTGCTTTCGAAGTAATCCGCGGTGGATAAAACTCTCTCCCGGAAATTATTAGATGCAATATTTTAAATGCGATGAGAAGAAAACAAAAAACTAAAAAACCTGCGCCTCTGTTTTCTCTGGTATCAGCTGTATCATCAGCCACGTCTTCATCCAATGGTGTCAAATCGATACTAAACCCGGCAAGTTTATTTTTGAAAACATTTATTTTTGAGATTTTTCTTTTTTCTGACGCCATTATTCCGTTAAATTTAATAAGGTATTTTAAGCAATTAAAATTATAACAATATTTATTATAGAAGATTTAGCACATTTCAACTCGACTTCATGAAATATAATATTCTCATCAGTATTCAATCTTATGAACAAAACTATATTAAAGTGGAAATAATTTGTTTAGTAAACACGAAGTAAATTATTAACGTGAACTTCTGCAAAAGCAATCTTTCGTAATATAATCAAACAGAATTCGTATATCCTGTGTTATAAAGCCAACACTCACAATAGCTATAAGAGAAAAATTAACTCCTATTTATTGATTCTTGATGATGGCCAAACAACAAAACAAAAGTAATTGAAGAAGTTTATTACTAATAAACAAGTCATGGGAGTTATTTTTAACAAGAAAATTCCTTAGCCCAGCTGGTTAAACTATATACAACTTATATGTTGTCAAATTGCGAGTTAAACTTAGAAGACATTAAAAATATGATAAAAATATACGTTTTTTTCTTAGATATAACTAAACAAATTTTGATCTTAAATGTTAATTTTATATCTTTAGTTACACCAGAGCTTAAATTAGTTTAAATATTTTAGATTGTAGATATTAAGATTATACAGAATTTCACATCATTTTATTTCTAAGTTTTGTTTTCTTAAATCTTTGGATTTGTAGCTCTTTCGATCTCCACAACATACAACGTATCAACGTAAACTTTTTGGTTCATTTAGATTAAGCCCCTGATGCCTTTTCCAAAAGTCCGTTATTGGCTTCGATTTTGTCTGATATGTGAAATTGGCTATCTTTGAATTTACTTTTCATTAGTCTTCGGCATGGGACTTAACTTATTAAACCAGTAAACACTTAATATTAGCAGAGCGCCAATTCTGTTTATTTTCGTTTATTTTCAACTGCTATATATAAAGTAAAAAATCATATATTTACAACAAAGTTTAATTTTTTAATTGATTACAGTGTGTTAACGAATGTTAATCACATAAAAAAATTATTACAGCTTTTTGTTTAACTAAAAGTTATATCTATAAATTAGTTGCCGCTTTTAGTGTCATTTTCATATAAGAGAGGGTAAGCGGTAAGGTATAGCTCACATAATTTATTGCATAAATTAATATGTGGCGCATAAGAAACAGTAGAAATTTGATTTTTTATGTCTTTTTAAGCATTGCTGCGACTTAATCTCAGATTATCAGTTTCGCCAATTTATGTTGCCTTACATTCACTGCATTTCATTAAACATATAATGACATTTAAGCGGTTACAGTAAAAGCGTCGTTGATACGTCCATTTGATCGTTTTAATTAAGTAGAAATTCAGGAATTATTTAAAGATGATAAAAAGCTTAATGTTTTTACTACCGATGCATTGATATCGATTATCAATAGCAAAGACAAGTTCTACAAAAATTACTTAGCAAAAGTTGAAGAAACCAACGACAAGTTAATCGAAACATTACTGGTGGATTCACAAGATCAACGACGCTATATCACAAAGCAGTACCAACCAAAAAATTTATTTAGACAAACCTGAAGTAATGGCCAAAAACATCTCCAACAAGAGTGCTCAACCGGGTGTACCAAGAGTGTAAGCTCAATTTTGCACTGAACGTGAAATAAAAAGCACGATTTAAACCGAGTTACTATAGCGGAAAACAAATTTTACCAAAAACATCGAGTGTATGAACTGAAAACTTACCAAAAAAGAGTTGCTGAGTAATCAAGAAAAAATATTTATACCCCCTAAATTTCGACCACGTATCAACACAGAAACGCCAGAATTTGATAAAAAAAATGATGAAAGAACATGCAATCCAAAATATTTTGAGAGAATGTAAGTTATCAAGCGAGAAAAAAATAATGGCAAAACCTACCAAACAACAGCGATGCTTGGATGTTGAAAAAAATTGAACAAATTTACAAAGACAAAACCTGCAAAGAAAACTTGTGAACACAATTTATGGAAGAAAAATCAAAAAATGAAACAACCGTGATAACTGAATATGTCAAAACTCTTATCAACGTAGAAGAAGGAATGAAAACTAATAATGACTGCACCCTCAAATTCATAGGTAAAGAAGACATGGAGCCAAACAATGACTTAAACTACCAAAACCGAAACCGCCCTCAAACCTACCGTTGACAAGCCTACTGTTCATAAACCTACCGTCCAGATTATCGCTAAAACAACCACAGAGTTTCAACTACACTTTTTACAACAACGGATATGGCCGATACTAATAAACTTATCCACCATCGAACTAAACAATGATGAATTTTCTTAAACTTAAATTTTTCTTTGTACCCACACCTACAACCAATTACCACGAATTCAAAAAAAATTGTTTTATATGTACACGAAAATTATGTTTAATGCACCATTATTTTAAATTTTCCAAAAATTGTGCTGAACAAAATCTATTACATCGAGACAGTGTCCTCAGGTCACAAAATTCCATGGATTTGAAAACACTATACGTAAACAAAACGACATCAAAACTACTACATCTTGAAAAAATGACAACATTGAACGATCTTAAATTGCTTAATGGAAAAAGTAGAAGAATTAGAAATTATTATCAAACCAGCTGACAAAGGTAACATAAATATCGTTTAATTGTGTTTCTTTGCTTTTATCTATATACCTTTTATATACTTATATAACTTTATATGTATAGCCTAACCAACTACTATAACTGTTTTGATTTTCTTGAGTTTCTCCCATTATCTGTATTTCACTGACTTTAGCAGGTTCAATTGATGGCTCTTTGGAAAATTTTTCTTCTTTCTTTTCATAAATCATGTCTTTTTCAATGTAATCAACTAAGGTGCTGTTATTTTTTGCTTCTTTAATATTTTCTGGTTTATAATAACCTTCATTAATCTTTGTGTTGTTTTCATTTTCTTAAATACTTCTCAAGAACTTTCACCCCCTTCCCCTTTTTGACAATTAAAAGAATCGCTAATATTACTCGGCATTGGTGAGGGTCTATATTTTATTTTGCGAACTCGTGATTCAATGTTCCCACCATAATTAATAAGATAATGACAAAATCTACTAATCTCTCGGGGTATATGACCAACAATATCGAAGTCGGCCAATTTTCTTCGAAGCTTTTCCCCTAACGTCATTGAGAAGGGGTCGTAGACATTTCCAACCTCTTGTTTCACCTCCAAATTTTGTCCACTTTTTGGTGTCCATGTTCTTTTATAAAAATGGTATTTACTACTAGCGCAGTTGATTTGAAATTGCACTTTCCCTTTATACATTAGTAATCTAAACATTTAGTTCCTGTGCATCGTCTTTGTTGGTAAGTCAGCCATTTAAATTTTTTCATTAGCACCAAAACAAAAACTCAAGGTTGAAATAATTTTGGTATTTACTCTTCATCTAAGAAAAATAATCTTTATACTCTCTTATTTAATGCACAAGCATGATATATTCAAGGGTGGAGTGCTTTACGAATTCGAATCTTTTTTTTTTTTGCGCCTCATTGACTTAGTAAATAGCATGTTCTCCTACAGTGCAACGTAATCAGTAGGTTATCTAATTTGGAAATAGCATGAAAGATGTCACTACAAGCGTACAGAAAAACTTAAAGAAACAGTTCATATCTCTTCAGCCCAAGCAAACCTTCCAGATTTTTTAGAAACTCGTGTATATGAAGGAATCACTAATGAAGCAAATACACAAAAAAACAAGGGGTAAATCTTCTTTTTTTTTTCTGTTTGATTTTCTGCGTAGACGTTTGGTGTACAAAATATGCAAACGACAATTCTTTTTCCATAAATGTTACCTTTCACGATGCTTGACTTTTTACCCTATCATTCTTATTCTTTTAGTGTAACGTATACAAAATATAACCATGATTTTCGTTATGAAGTTTCGAAAGATATCGTTATTCATGGCCACGCAGCAACAAAGTACCGTGACCATCGTGAACATGTTGCAGCGCTACCATTGAAGAAAAGAGGATGTCCCACACTCTTGCCATAAAAGTTTGAAGTAAAAGTGATAGAAATAGTGAAAAGCATGAGGAATTCAGGTGCGCAGTTATGAACTTTAATGTAGTTCTTGCCATCGCTAAAGGAACAGAAAATTTTATTCGTTAAAAATATCAGTTTTACGTAAATTTAAGAAAGTTTAATCGTTGAATACTTGAAGCTAGATATAGATGTACTGATCTGTAGAACTATGTTATGTTATGTTGCATATCTTTGAATCTATATTTTTTTGGTCTGCTGATGATTTTTTTGGATATAAGTACATTATTTTCTAAAGAGCTTTGGATTATTTACAGATCTTTCAATTCTAAATACTTGGATTTCCAAATAGTTGAGTCTAGTTCTTTGGATCAGATCAGTTCTTCAGATAACTTTTTTTTTTATATTTCTCTGGCTATGTATAGTATTTAGTATATTTGTATATCTTTAGATTCGTATATATTTAAATATTTGGAACAGTATATCTTAAAATTTTAGGTATTTTTATTTTTGAATTGGTAGGTTTTTAGATATATTTGAATCTAGTTATTTCAAAAAAATTGCCTTTAGATATGTGGATCTCTGGGCCTATCGAATATTGGATAAAATTACATTTAGATCTGTAGGTCTTCCTTCTGTAGATAATTGGATTTGCAGTAAATTGATGATCAGAACTTTGAAAATGTAAATGTTTTCATTTGTAGATCTCTTGATAGAAATTTTAGAAATATTTGATTTACCCAGAAATGCTCATTATTATCAGAAAATAATAGACACTGCTTCCTCTTTGAATGATGTAAGTTGAAAACATTAATTACTTTTGACTATCTTTTATTTTTACGTGTTATCAGCAATAGGCTAATGTCAAGATTGCATTATATATTAACAAAGTTTTTGAGAGAGGTAATTTTTCCAATACCAAAAAAGATTTTTGTAATGTTTGCTACCTACCAAGTACCACCTGTTTTAGTTACTTTTTATATGAAATGTACATTGATTTAGTCCTTAAATGTCCAAACTAACTTTTATGAAATTTCTTTAAAATAAATTGTTTTTATCATTCCATGAATCATTTTATTATTTCTTTAGCAATAAAATTTTTGAATTTCAATACAATTATTTTTCTCCAAATTATATAAATAGAAGTGAAATAAAGTCAAGAAAAGTTGGTGTTTTAACTCGTATACTTGATAAATTGCTCAAGTAGGATCTATCTCGGGCACGTACAAAGGAACACCGAATTCAAAAAATCTAAAAAATCTCAACTAGACAAGCTCTAAAATATCTCTTCGAAAAAATATGTGATATCACACAGCAAACAAAATCTACCTGATCAAACATTTATTTTAATAAATAATGATAACAGATCTTATACTATTTATGCCAAAAAAAAAGAGAATGAAACATAAGGTGGTTTGTGATTCAGAAAGTGAATCGGCATTAAAATTGCATTTCTTATATATATAAAATGCATTAGCTATGTCTATAATTTACCCATATATTTCAACAACAAATTTGTTAATAAAAAATTCTATGAGAATTTAAAATCACAAGCCATATTTTATATAACCATCTCCCATTCCCTTACCTATCTAAAACATTTGAAAACGAATCGAATTAATTTTGATTTTAACAAAATTTTAATTGAAAAACATGAAATGGTATACACCTTTTTAAACTTTAAATAGATTGCGTTATAATAAAAACCGAGTTTCTCAAAGAAAACTGAAAACCGATGGAAAAAATCTATTGAAAACGACATACTGTTTTAACAAAAATAATACTATACTATAAAAATATACTCACAAATATAAAAATGATGAGTTCTTCTGCTTGCAGTAATATATTTTTTAAAAGTTATTTTACTGTATATTTTCCTCTCATTTACTACAATATTTTCCCGTTTACACAAATCTTTTTATATTTTTATAATCTTCTCGTATAAAACCAATTAGAGCATCAAAGTACAAAACATGATAGATTAGAAGTCATGCAAGATTTATGAGTTTTCTTCGTTTATCAAAAGTTCTTTATTTATAAATCTATATATTTTTTTCAAAACAGAAAAACAAAACTCCGTGATAATTGATAGGAAATAATAAAATTTATATTCTGTCTTCACCAACAACCCTTGATGATAACATCTTACAAGCTCATCACATAGATTTCTAAAACGTTTTACAGAGAAGCACCTAATCAACAAAGCTGAGATAAAATATACGTTCAGACTCTTTAGATACTGGTATCTTAGTCGCGGACTATCATTGGTAGAAATGAAACATCCAGTTAAATAATGTTATCCATTATCACCTTTAAAAGAGTTACCGCCATTTTTGTACGATGATACCTCCATATACAAAAGTCGATAAAACAAACACATACACACAGATAAAACGTCATAAATTGTCGGCTTTAATTAAAAATCAAGCTTGGGGTTTATCGATTTAAACTAAAGAAAGTTTAAAAATTTTCTCTGTGTCAATAACAAATATTGCATTTTAGTCATTTAAGCATGATCTCATTTCCTTAGTTACTTTTTTCCTTAATTATTTAAGGAGTAAATCGAATGGTCCTAAAACTGATTAGCCAACTATTGACAGTTATCTAGTTTTAGAATTAATTGATCGACTAATTCTTTGCAGTCCATAGAATCGTTGTTGCTTAAATAAAGCTCTCTACGATATAAACATTAATTAATTTTCGATAAGTAGCCGATGAAATTAGTTGTAGTATGATTATGGTGAAGATTTTCCAAGCTTTTTTAAAATTTTAAACACGTTAATCGAAATAATCGAATAATAGTACAAAGAAGATAGTTATATAGGAATCTTGCATAATGAGGAAAACCAAGTTTTTTGAAATAAAAGCTAAAATACTTGAAGGAGACATATTGAATTAATATATTTTCGCACTTTTACACTCTTTCTCAATATTAGGAGATTTTCTGGTGTCTCTAAAAAATTTGACAAAGTAAATCACAAAAGTTCTACTCGAAAAACTAAAAAACAAAAGACGACCTCAGTTGCCGAAAACAGTGTTTGCTGGAAATTTATGTATTCTTGAAATGAAATATGGTATTCCTCAAGGATTAATATTCTCAAGGACCAATATCCTCAAGGATCAATATTAAGACTTCTTAATTAATATTAATAATATGCTTAATTCACCGTCTTTCGTTGTTTTAAATAAAGTTCGCTGATAATTAAAAAATTCTAATACAAAAACTTTAATTTAATTTGATTCCACAATTTATTATTTTGTTTTAACGTAAGTGAATCAAGACAAGAGATGGGCCTATTTATACGATTTTCAAAACTATCCATCAAAATCTTTTGAATCAAACATGTCATTTCTTTATGCCAATAATAATTTTACAAACTAAAAAGCAAAAAAGTATTGTGCATGTAAATCAATATATTTTAGTAAAGCCGAAAATTCCACAAATGTAATGAATGACATGAATGCACCTGATTTAAGAAAATTAAACACGTTTCAAAGGAAATAAGTTTCTACCAAAAACCTTTTCAAAAATTTTAAAGAACAGCTTTGATGCAATTCACAACTTAAGTTTAAATACTAGCAGCGCTTATGTAATAATCAGAGCTGATCAAAATTTTTGGTTTTCTCAAACCTGTATAATTGTTCATAGGCATCTAAAACAGAGTCAACAACTAAATGGTAAAGATATCGAATAAATTTTTTTCTTTAATGGAAGTTATTGCAGCAAAAGTATTTAAAAAACAGAATCATTTATTATCAATAACTAGGGAGTAAATTTCCGTATATTTTCCTTTTTCGAAGGAAATTTTAATTTTTGGGACAAAATTCGGGCGAAAATTCGCGCCTATTTTTTCGTATTTTGTCTCGCCTCATTTTTTTATTAGTAATACTTCCACAGAAAAGAATAAACAGAAGAATCATTAACATTCCATTCGAATGTAAACATCAAATTATTTTATAATAAATTTAATTAAATGATTTTTATTTCACTTTGTATGAGATATACCATAGAATAAATTTTTTATTTTTTTGTGTAAACTATTCTTCCAACAGATCAAAACCAACTCAGAAGTAGTTTTGATACTGTCTAAAGAAAATTTAATTCTATTTAGCTACAGCTTTATTGTATGTCGACCACTGGTTGAGTAAGAAAATTTGTTGTTTGCTGGTTTCTGTTGCAGTTTTCTTCTATCATCAATTACCATACACCATTTTGAACTTTGGCTTGCTAAAAAGCTTGCCATGCTTTTGCAAAACCTTATATATTAACTTCTAAATACTTTTTTTTTTGTATTATAAATATTTTGAGAAGGGTGGCAACGTTTTTAAAACTAAGTTCAACCGACATGTTTCAATTTATCCACTAAACTATGTTGTTATATTAAAATTTGAAAACTAATAGCTACGATAAAAAAACAGCGAAATAGCTAGCAGGAAAAAGAGGATAATAAGTACAATAAAGAAAAGAGTATAAGTATTATCAAAATTCTATCTCTTGCTGTCATAGTCATATTTCAAACAAACATTTCAATGAAAGAGGAAATTTTTACTGTGTGCAGTAAAACCCTGGCTCAAATGATTGAGATTGATACGAAAATTGATTGTTTGCAAAATTATTTTTGTGCGGCACTTAAGCATGAAATAAAGCAAGAAAAAAGGCAGTTAAAAAACGACCAAGGCTAGAACATTAGTTTCATTATATCACGTTACCTCAAACTAAGCTAAAAATTTACACTTTCCTTGTTTACCAGCTGGGGTAAACAGCAAGTTTGGGTAAACAGCAGTTTTATCAGAAAAAACGATTGATACATAGTTGCACCTGGTTTACCAATTGAAATTTCGTTATAAACCAAACCTGTTTTTGAAGAGCTTAGCTTGGATATACAGCTGGGAAAATACCTACATTTAAAGAGATGGTGGTGAAAACTTCAATTCAGCTATCTAGAAGCGTATCCCAAAATGTACTTATATCTCGCTTTGTTAAAACTTGTTATTTATGATATTGTCAAAACTTAGTGTCGGGCAAAATACCTCAATTTTTAAATTATTTCAAATTATATTAGTCATTGCGTGACAAAAAGTGTATGTTTTTTTTTTTCTCAAAAGAAGTTAAAGTTATTTTTTTTCGGATGAAAGATTTCCTACTAAGACATATTTTACTTCACTCAAAACTCCATAAATCTTCGTTTAACCTCCATAACACATCCTCTAACCTCCATAATACCTCATCTAAAAGTTATTTATATCTCAAATTCTAATATAAAGAATTGTTCTATTTTGCTCAAATTCGGATAGCGAAACAATTGGCTAGTAAATATAAAATTAAGACATGTTTTAAAAGCTATTTTTAAATTAGTTGTTGCTTCAGTTATGCTTTTATTACGATCATTACGTCACTACTACGTCATTATTTTATTACAATCATTACGTTATAGCATATGATGATGCTATTTATAAATTCTAAACTTATTATCGTCCATTAAATCGCATGAAACTTCCTGAATTAACTTTGAAAATAATACCTTTTAAACCGTAAAAACAGATGGTACAGTTAACATGATATAAACTACAACACATGTTGTTAAATTATATTAAACAAAATAATGAAATAGGACAAAGATCTAAAAGAAACACGGAAAAAAATAAGTGAATGAAATGAAGAAAAAATCTTCAGGCAATCTCCCATTTATACTTGCGTACATTAAAATCCTCTATGCGATGGTTCTGCACATTTATAAACCTTGTCATACACAAATAATAGATTTAGGACCCATTTATTCGATTTGTAATCAATCAAAATTTCAGAAATTATTTATTAAAAAAAAAAAAAAAAAACTCTTATTGCAATCGGACTTTTTTCACTGTATATTTATAAAAGAATTCATTACAGCAACTAATTGAATCTTAATATGGCCACACCAAGTTCTAATCACTAAATAATTTGACCAATTTCCAAAAACTTAAGAGATGTGACCAATATCTATTCCGGAAAAAGTTTCCTCCTTGTGATGTGTAGTGATTTTTTTTGCAGTTAGATGAAATACTCGGGGTATTATTAGTCGCCAACATTCTTATCCCTTAGGCCAAATCTACTCGAAAACACTAAAAATAATTCTAAAAGTTATTATGATCATCACTGTGGACAAAGTTATTCAAAAACAAAACATAACGCACTAGAAAGTTACAAAATCTCCATTTATGAGGAAAATTTATAAGCAAACGTTCACTCTTTCAATCAGTGTTATTACAACACCTATATAGAGTTGAACCAGACCTTATCAATATAACTGTGGGACACTTTCACCTGAAATATTTTAAAGATTTGTTTTTCTAAATACTTACATTTCCATTGATATGCGAGGAGCGAAATATTTAATGTTTAATGTTAGGTTTTAAATTTTTTTTTTCTTTTTTTATTTATTGTATATTTTTTTAAATTATTTATTATTTTATATAGTAATTTAAAATAAAGTTGAATGGATTTTCAATTAAAACTCGCACATGTTTCACGGACCATTTTAGATCCTTTTTTATTTTTATGAATCAAGTTTCTCAAATTTATACAGCAAACAATCCAAATACATCCTAAATAATCCAAATACAGTCTAAAGGATATAATTTGGTTAAAACTAAGTCCTCCATAAAAATATTTCGTGGTCAAACCAATTTCTTGTTAAATTCAAATAAACGGGAACTGTTTCAGAAGCTGATTCTCTATCAAAATTTTAAATTAATCTACTATGCATTATTTATTCTTATGAACTTTAACAAAGCTGCCTCTCATTAATAACGAGAAACCGAGAGGCCTTATTTTTAAGAGGTAACTAGAAATTTTTTGTGATGTGCTTTCTTTTGTAATTGTCAAAGTGTAACTCTTGTGTAAGGTTTTTTGTTGTAGCTTAAGTTATATCATGTTTTTGGTGAATTTTTTTATATGTAAAAATGTTTAGAATTCGGTTATGGCAATCGTTGGTACTTTACTCTTGCTTTTTTAAAATTCTAATTTTAGAATGTCAAGAAACTGATAACAAACCTTTATCTCTTAAAGTGAGTTTTATTAATAACGCTTATCACGTTGAAATTTTGGGTGAATAAATTTTTTCACATCACGTTTTTTGGTCTGAATAAAGAAAATAAGATATTCTTGTGACAAATTGCTTTTAAAAGTTTGACTCGAACAGGAAAAAAGTATTTTCCATAATACTTAGGTATATCTTCAAATTTATATTGGAAATATAGCAAAGTCGTATTATAGTCGAGTTATAGTCGAGTTATAGTCGAGTTATAGTGAAGTTGTATGTAATATTCATAAATTAAGCTTGGCATTTTAGTATAATTTTCTATCCGATTTTTTAGATGTTATATATTGTTGGGAAGCTTATATTGTAGGCAATACGAAATTTATACTGGCCAACTTTATTCGGATGTTTGTGTAATTTACAGATCAGAAAAAAAAATTTGCAAGAAATAAGCTTTTTATGATATTCTTTTATATACGAAGGATACAAATAATAATTACACAAATGCTTATCAGAAAAAAACAATTTCAAGTGTGAAATTAACCAAGTTTTATATTTTAGAGAAAAAATTTGGTAAAATAATAAATAAATAGTTTTAATAAGATAATAATCCAAAGGAAAAAAACATAAGGCAGAGAGTTCCACACGCGAGCAGTGCGTAGGAAGCAGCTTGATGAACATTTGAAATCCATAGATCTGTACTGTTAAAATACGAGCAGCAGATGAATGCTTTGTGGGCCATGAAGAAGTCTTAAGTAAAGATGTTACATCTTTAACATTATCAGGTTAGTGGGAATATTTATAGAAGAGTCACGATAAGGCCACATTCCTGCGATGGGAAAGTGTTTGAAGATTCAAACCAAATTCAGAACCAACAAAGTTGGTTATAGGTATCTGAATTCGGTCAAGAATATTTAGACATGCAGAAGAGGCTTCGGGCCAAAGATGGCAGCAAAACTAAAAACAAGGATAAATCGTAACCTTATAGATATAAAGTATACACTCCGGCAGAAAAAAATAGTACACTCCGAATAGTGATCCAATATTCATGGCAGCAGATTTTGTAATAAATTCAATGTAAGAATTCCAAGAAAAGTTATCTCAGAACGTTAGGTCTAAAAATCGATTCTGCGCAGACCACTACTATTCATCAGCACAGATGGAAAGAAAGCCCTATAAAAGGTTTGTTTTTAAAGCATTCCGTGATCACCCCATTCAACAACAGTGCCAAGATCATCTTCCAATTCAACGGCTATTTCAACCTCAGCAAAAGCGTTGTTTTTCCTAAAAGTGAGTATATAGAGCCAGTTTGCAAAGAATGCTAACAGGCAAATTATTTATGAAAATTACAAAGAAAGTAGATCACGGAAAAGAACCTTAAGGAACACCAGAATTTATAGTGTAACAGTTTGAATAGTGGCCATCAAGGATAGCCTTAAGTTTTTCTGACTGACAAAAAATAGACCTTATGACTTAATAAAAAATGCCTTAGAGATTTTTAGTGCAATCGTTCTGGTTTCAAAGCAAAAAACAAAAATTGATAGACACGTTGACAAATGATCTACCAGAACGAAAGCCATACTGATGATCAGAAAGTAGATTGAGCGACTCTATATGAGGAGTAACCATGAGTTATTCAAAGATTCAAAGACCTTACTTATTATTCTAAGGATACTAACATGAAGCCAAGAATAAATTTTCTTAGCATATTCATCTGTATCAAGATGATGTGGTCGAGTGGATTATCACGGAATAGATCACGAAAACTGTCCCAGTCTTCATGATATAGGAAAACAATTTTCTGTGGCTAGTTGTCTCATGGGAAGAGGTGATGTTGAAGTTGACGTCAACGCCAACCATGGACAAAGATGAAAAGCCCATGCATGTGAAAATACATTCTTTGCAGTTGATAGGAAGGTAACAATATACGATAAAGTCAGACGAACTTAAGGGAGTACCAAGATTTGTTTCACAAATTGACAAGATGAGGAGAGATTCCCCATGAGAAAATTACTGCAACGAATATTGGTGAACGAAAAAAATTATGGTTTGGCTGTTGTGCTAACGCCTTAAAAGATGTCCTAATACCTTTTTTGATTAACTTTTTTGAATAAATTGTAAAAAAAGTCATTTCAGTTTGTAGTATTATCTGTCAGATGAACCTTTTAATTTAACAAAAGCAGTGTGTTGGGTTCAGAGAAGTGAGCAATTACAGATGCAGGATCACCATTAAAGTGACACTTCACCCTATAACTGCAGCGACCTTTAATAACTTTTGAAGGAACATGCTCTCTAAGTTGCTAGCAAAGAGTTTGGGTTCCTTTCTATCATTCGGCGATGTAAAAATCAGGAAACTACTATCTTGGAACTTTCAAAAGAGACAGCTATGAAGCATTATTTACTTGAAATGAGCATCCAATATTCACTTACAATTGATGACAGACACTAGGTAGACCGGTATTCATTGCCCTAGAGCAGATACTGGAATGCAGGTAGCACTGCATCCACTCCTTTATGCGAAGAAGGATTACAAAACCGGATGGTATACTCTACCTGCCCCTTAAAACATGCAATATAATGCAAAAACTGTCAAGAAGTGGTAAACTGGGTTATATAGATAGAAAATTTTCATAAAAGAAATAATCTATTGTAATATTGTATAATTTGCAAAAATGACAGAAATATGTCACTAGTTCTCAAGCAATCTTTAAAATTAATTGTAAAATAATTGAAGTGTACTCAAGAGTGAGCAGTTATAAACACAAAGTTTTTAGAATATCTCTGCTACTAAGCTTAATTCGAACTGAGTTCAATATATCATCAGAGTTGTTGACAAAATTTTAAGACACCACAATAAACCAACGAGGCGAAAAACGAGATAATTAATCTGTTTCAATAGCTAAATCATCTCTAACAATTTTCCAAGTTAAGAGAGGAAAGGTCTCTTGCGTCCAGACGAAAGAGATTGGCAACTTTGCAATTGATATCATAAATATTGGAGACAAATCTTTCTTCAGGCGCTTAAATAGTGTAGACATAAGTAATATCGCGGTTGCTTACGAAATTTCTTTGGTTACGTTGAAAAAACAACGCTACTAAAACGAAGTCACAACCAGAAGAAGATTTCACTCGTAATTTATCCGGTAAACAATTTATTAATCTCACCGGGACAAATGTGAACCAGAATTCTAACTTACATCTCTGAATATCAACACCACTGAATCACAGACTATTTGCCTTATAGAATCCCAATTTATATCACAGGATAAAAAAACTAATAGATAAATAAACTATCACCTTCAAACAGTAATTACAATGATTTACTCACAAACCAAGACTCCATTAAATATCGAGATAGAGTTATACGTATTTCAAACAACCGAAAATGAAATTAACTCGTGATATGGCAGAAGCCAGGTGCATGGAACTGCTAAATTTGTTTAACAACAGAAAAATGAGAGAAAAAAGGTTTTTAAACAAGCTCAGCACGGACACGTTTTGCTAAAACAGCGTCTTATTATCAGTTATTAACATTAGGTGTTAAATGTATACATACCTGAAGGGTATGGTGTTAGGTAAAAATTACCCCTACTGGTTACCTTTTGAACATAAATTTTAGCTAAAATTTTGCGTTAACATCAGCAGTTTCTAAAACCAAAAAAGATAATTAGAAAACTATTATTTTTTGCTGATTTTTTTTACTGATGTCATCAAATATTTAGCAAAGGTTGCAAAATGAATTAACTTGTATTTAACATGAATTTAGAAAATTATTTGCATGAAAGCTACTACAACGTTCTTTTATCACAATTAATTTATGTCATTTCAAATTTTGCTGACGTCAGAAAAAATTTTCCTCATATTCTCTAAAAATTGATGGTTTTCTAACTTTTGAACAGAATAAGCTGTAATTTTACACAAAAAATAACTGTATATAATGTTTTCCAGTGTTCTACAATAGAAACGTGTTGACTCCAGCAGAAACCAAAAAAAAGCCATTTGAAATCATAATATATCAAATAATTGTTAAACGTTGAGTGCTTATATACTTTAATAAGTTACTCAAAGCGTCGTCTTCAGTGGCGTATTTAAGCTTAGTCAAGTTAGTCGGCTGAAATATTTCATTTTTGCTAAAATGTTATTAAACTATTACCGTCGCTGAGAAATTAAGTTTTTCAAACCAAAAGTAAAAATAATTAAAGCAAAACATTTTATGTTACCGTTTATGGACAACTAATTAATACTAAGTACTTTTAATTTCTGAAAATGTCCCTTATAGAGCGCATTCTTTAACAATCGATATGATGAGTAATTATTGTTAGTTAATTAATCAGCAGCGCAATAAAATTCCTCGTGTCGCTGGAGTGCAACTTCTCACTTTTATTTTATGCATTTTTCTTTAACTTCGGTAATAGGACGGATTTCGGTATTTTTTTTTTCGCTCAAACATGTTGCTTTCCAATTCGACCTCCAATTAATTCAATAAATCCTAATTGATTCATTTTTTTTAGTAATGATTGCGGATTTCACTAAGTTATTCCACTTTTTCCAAAATCTTTTATAAAATTCATAGGGTTAAACATCGAAATCTGTAACTTACGAAGAAGCAAAAAGTTCTTTTTTTTTATTTGTTTTCATGAATCTTTTATGTCTTTTAAAAAATCTGCCATATTTAATTATATTCGTATAATAATTTTTCTTTTTCAAATTAAGCGCAGTTACCGTAAACGACTTCTCACATATGATAACTTACAGAATGATAATACAGTTCAGAACTTGAGGAAATGAAATAGAGATTTTGTTCTGTCAAATAGTTTGTCTCTATAATTTAAAGCAGCTCTGACTCAGGTAAATGCAATCTTTTTTTAAATATCGAAGTGTGATGTTCTTCAATTTTGCTTTTTTTTTCCTTTGATAAAATTTAATATTCAAAATCAGGAAAATTTTTATTATTTCGTTAAGCCCTGTTACATAAAGCACAAGATTCATCTTGATTTTCTTTTTTAACTT